>NMRA01000419.1:31490-51175 GCA_002633005.1 Phoronis australis | reverse complement strand
CGGCCCATTCGTAACGGAACTATGCAATATTGAAACCGTGAACTGCGCATGCGCGAAAATCACTCAGTTAGCCCCCTTCAGGATACATGGGATTCGCAGAAAACACAGCGTGAGGGTCTTATTTATGAATCAATCACATTTGCCGACAGCACATAACATAGATAAGTATTTTGTTAAAAACGTGGCTAAGTTTCAGCAAAATTGGAAAAAAATTATGTTTAACATGGTATGGCCAAAGTTTTGGCTTATTTTGTCGCTTCGATCAGTGGAATCGCCGCTAAAAACCCGAAAGCGCATGTGAGAAAACGATAATTTTCGACCAAGCCTTTCATGTGCGGTTAGTTCCCGATAGACCCAACAGATGTCAGTATAATGAAGATTGAAATGTAGGAGTTTGAAGAAAATTAGACAAAATTTTGTATTTAACATGGGGAGGCCGAAAATTGACAATTTTGGCCTTTTGATATCAGTTTATCATCATAGACTATCATTAGTGGGTCTAGTTAATTCGAAGTTCGGGTTAAATCACTGATAATATTCACACCAGTATACCAATAAATGTTTTCTCGTCTATATATAACAGTTTGATTCAAATGCTCTAAGTAGTGCGTACAACAGGGATTGGCCCTTGACCGGCCCGGCCCATAGTATGGGAGCTAATCAGATCTAAACCAAAGTAGCTATATGTGCGGAAAAGTCTAGTCACCTGAGGTGTTTACGATCCACTTCGGAGAAAAAATACCTCTTTGTACCTAACAATAATTTGTTTCCGAGTACTTCGGGCATGGTTTAAAATTGAAAGGGGTCATTACAAGTTGAATTTATGAGAATTGTATTGTTGCATTGCGAACTGAAAACTAGTCGATTGACGGGTAGTGCGAGATAAGGCAACCGGCGAGTAAGGACAGCTTTGATTTGCTTACGATTAGTGAATCACTCAGAAACTCACAATCCTCTCTTTGTCAAACCTTAACTTAAGACAATTTCCAAAGCAATCCCGTCATTATTGCCAACACGAAAAACGGATTTGGTCTTTTGGGCATTTGAAGACTATTTTAAATAAAACAAATTTGTTAAGAACCGATTGGATAAAATATAAAACGTGTAATAAGCATTACAAAAAGAAGTAGGTTTCGCGCGCAAACGCTGTGGACCATAAACAAGTAGGTCTCTTAGTATAAGGTTAGTACATGTAGTTAAAGCGTGGTGATGTAGTGGTATGTACGCGCTCTATCTGCAAGGTCGTGAGTTCGAGTCTGTGGATCTTGCAGTTCTTCCTGTTTTCTCGCCTTTTTTCTTGGATAATACTTCAGAAATCAAGGAACAAGCTTGATTTTTAGAGGAAAAAACAGAAAAATTTCCAGGGCGGGAGGGGGTCTGCCCCCTCCCGACCTCCCCCATTCGGTGCTATGCGCATCTACAATTGTGGTTTGCACAAATGCTTAGAGCTGGACAAAATGTTGCCCCCCCCTTGTGATATCCTAGATCCGCCACTGGGATTAGAGTTTAATTGTTATTCATGTATGTAATATTTGGAGTGAATGCGTGCTACGTTGTGCGTGTGTCTGATTAAAGGTTACAAGTTTTGGAGCTTTTCCACGAATTCATGTTTGATGGTCTACAGCTGGGATTTAAAGGAATCGCTTTGACCTATCACAGCTCTAAGTACTGGCGGTGGTGCAAGGAGTTGACATTTTCATGAAGTACACTATTGTTATACAAACTAATTTTAAATGCAGGTGTTTTGTATAATGGGTACAGAATTTTCCCTTATACTGTATTTAGATTTTTTTCAGTCCATTATATAGAGTAAAAAAATTTTGTACGTAGAAAATTGTAATGGCATAATTGACTTACTGCTACATGTAGGTTATGATAGCAGGAGCCAACTTCCCATTGAATTTTACCAATTCGGGCTCCATTTGCTGGATATTACTTGAATCTGTCTTTAAGCACTTTGGTTTATCTACATCTATATCTCATCTAACTGTGTACAACTGATAATCTAATTTGTGGCTTTCCTACGAAGGCCCATAAGTATGAAGGCCCATTAGCCCCAGAAGAAAATAAAATTTTAATCTATTGTTATGGATTGCCAATCTGCTACTACAAATTGACAATCCATTGTAACAGACTGGAAATCCATAGTTAGCACTCCCCAATAGCATGTTATTTAAAGTATGAGACCCAGTTTTCAGATCTCATTACGTTCCACCAAGGTGTTGAGGAGAGAAAGCAGCGGACGCCACACGCCCAGACAGAGATGACAGCAACATGCACTCATGGCGGGTGTAAAAAAGGTTACAAGCAAGAAGAAACCAACCACAGTGACAACACATGTTTAGCAATACTTCCTCATCAAATCAATTCGTATGATCAACTTTTGTAAAAGTGTGATGATGCAGATACATCCCAATATATTACGTAGCTAGATCCATGCATTCAACTATCTACATGACAATGTATTACATAGCTACATCCATGCATTCAACCATCTCCATGACAATGTATTACATAGCTACATCCATGCATTCAACCATCTCCATGACAATGTATTACATAGCTACATCCATGCATTCAACCATCTCCATGACAATGTATTACATAGCTACATCCATGCATTCAACCATCTCCATGACAATGTATTACATAGNTAGCATAATGTCATTATACCTCCATACAGTCTACTGTTTGTAGCATAATGTCATTATACCTCCATACAGTCTACTGTTTGTAGCATAATGTCATTATACCTCCATACAGTCTACTGTTTGTAGCATAATGTCATTATACCTCCATACAGTCTACTGTTTGTAGCATAATGTCATTATACCTCCATACAGTCTACTGTTTGTAGCATAATGTCATTATACCTCCATACAGTCTACTGTTTGTAGCATAATGTCATTATACCTCCATACAGTCTACTGTTTGTAGCATAATGTCATTATACCTCCATACAGTCTACTGTTTGTAGCATAATGTCATTATACCTCCATACAGTCTACTGTTTGTAGCATAATGTCATTATACCTCCATACAGTCTACTGTTTGTAGCATAATGTCATTATACCTCCATACAGTCTACTGTTTGTAGCATAATGTCATTATACCTCCATACAGTCTACTGTTTGTAGCATAATGTCATTATACCTCCATACAGTCTACTGTTTGTAGCATAATGTCATTATACCTCCATACAGTCTACTGTTTGTAGCATAATGTCATTATACCTCCATACAGTCTACTGTTTGTAGCATAATGTCATTATACCTCCATACAGTCTACTGTTTGTAGCATAATGTCATTATACCTCCATACAGTCTACTGTTTGTAGCATAATGTCATTATACCTCCATACAGTCTACTGTTTGTAGCATAATGTCATTATACCTCCATACAGTCTACTGTTTGTAGCATAATGTCATTATACCTCCATACAGTCTACTGTTTGTAGCATAATGTCATTATACCTCCATACAGTCTACTGTTTGTAGCATAATGTCATTATACCTCCATACAGTCTACTGTTTGTAGCATAATGTCATTATACCTCCATACAGTCTACTGTTTGTAGCATAATGTCATTATACCTCCATACAGTCTACTGTTTGTAGCATAATGTCATTATACCTCCATACAGTCTACTGTTTGTAGCATAATGTCATTATACCTCCATACAGTCTACTGTTTGTAGCATAATGTCATTATACCTCCATACAGTCTACTGTTTGTAGCATAATGTCATTATACCTCCATACAGTCTACTGTTTGTAGCATAATGTCATTATACCTCCATACAGTCTACTGTTTGTAGCATAATGTCATTATACCTCCATACAGTCTACTGTTTGTAGCATAATGTCATTATACCTCCATACAGTCTACTGTTTGTAGCATAATGTCATTATACCTCCATACAGTCTACTGTTTGTAGCATAATGTCATTATACCTCCATACAGTCTACTGTTTGTAGCATAATGTCATTATACCTCCATACAGTCTACTGTTTGTAGCATAATGTCATTATACCTCCATACAGTCTACTGTTTGTAGCATAATGTCATTATACCTCCATACAGTCTACTGTTTGTAGCATAATGTCATTATACCTCCATACAGTCTACTGTTTGTAGCATAATGTCATTATACCTCCATACAGTCTACTGTTTGTAGCATAATGTCATTATACCTCCATACAGTCTACTGTTTGTAGCATAATGTCATTATACCTCCATACAGTCTACTGTTTGTAGCATAATGTCATTATACCTCCATACAGTCTACTGTTTGTAGCATAATGTCATTATACCTCCATACAGTCTACTGTTTGTAGCATAATGTCATTATACCTCCATACAGTCTACTGTTTGTAGCATAATGTCATTATACCTCCATACAGTCTACTGTTTGTAGCATAATGTCATTATACCTCCATACAGTCTACTGTTTGTAGCATAATGTCATTATACCTCCATACAGTCTACTGTTTGTAGCATAATGTCATTATACCTCCATACAGTCTACTGTTTGTAGCATAATGTCATTATACCTCCATACAGTCTACTGTTTGTAGCATAATGTCATTATACCTCCATACAGTCTACTGTTTGTAGCATAATGTCATTATACCTCCATACAGTCTACTGTTTGTAGCATAATGTCATTATACCTCCATACAGTCTACTGTTTGTAGCATAATGTCATTATACCTCCATACAGTCTACTGTTTGTAGCATAATGTCATTATACCTCCATACAGTCTACTGTTTGTAGCATAATGTCATTATACCTCCATACAGTCTACTGTTTGTAGCATAATGTCATTATACCTCCATACAGTCTACTGTTTGTAGCATAATGTCATTATACCTCCATACAGTCTACTGTTTGTAGCATAATGTCATTATACCTCCATACAGTCTACTGTTTGTAGCATAATGTCATTATACCTCCATACAGTCTACTGTTTGTAGCATAATGTCATTATACCTCCATACAGTCTACTGTTTGTAGCATAATGTCATTATACCTCCATACAGTCTACTGTTTGTAGCATAATGTCATTATACCTCCATACAGTCTACTGTTTGTAGCATAATGTCATTATACCTCCATACAGTCTACTGTTTGTAGCATAATGTCATTATACCTCCATACAGTCTACTGTTTGTAGCATAATGTCATTATACCTCCATACAGTCTACTGTTTGTAGCATAATGTCATTATACCTCCATACAGTCTACTGTTTGTAGCATAATGTCATTATACCTCCATACAGTCTACTGTTTGTAGCATAATGTCATTATACCTCCATACAGTCTACTGTTTGTAGCATAATGTCATTATACCTCCATACAGTCTACTGTTTGTAGCATAATGTCATTATACCTCCATACAGTCTACTGTTTGTAGCATAATGCACATAGATGCAAATCAATACTTAATGGCAGTCTTTATTTGTTTTCTTCACTGAGACAGTTAACTGTTCGTTTTGCAGCACCAGCACAAGATGGTGCTGTTGCATACAATTTGCAACATCACCACAAGATAGCGCAGCAATGAAACATAATTTTTCAGAATATGTGCAATCACCAGAGATGTAATAAACGACTTCAATATTAGGAGGAATTCAGCTTCAACAGAAATGTCTTTCAGGTCGAGTTACAATAAGCGAACATTCTAGGTATGGCTGGCAGCGTTCATGAATGTGATAGTTCCCTCCCAACCAGTCAAAGAATTTGAGTGACTGCTTCCAATACAGGGTGTTGTTGGTAGTCCTCTAACAAATCCAATACAATGTTCTTGAATCATATAAACTTTCCTGGCCTGTACTTCTTGGCTTTATTGTATGAATACATACACTTTCCATCGACACAATGATCATGCTACTTCCTGGTTGCCGATGCCATCCCCTGCTCTATCAGTTGAAGACCCTCAACATCGTCTTTGATAATGCTGATTAAATGTTGGAGACCTTCCTGTTGCTGCTTCAAATGCTGAAATCAATTAGTTCCAAAAATAAAGCAACAGATTTGGCAAACATGGCTGTATTCCAGACAGAAACTCTCATCGTTTGCTGAACAAAAATTGCAGGAGAATAGCGTGTGGTAAATGCCAGTTGTATCAAGAGCGATGAGTTATAAACTGACCTGGCGTATCTCATGTTGCATCTGCTGGTCTATCGTATAGTTGGGCTCTGACTGGCAAGATAGCAGCTGGTTCTGCATGCGGATGTGGGACATCAACTCATTCAGTCGACCCTGTAGAGAAACACTTAAACTAGTACTTCAAATCATTCAGTCGACCCTGTAGAGAATCATTTAAACTAGTACATCAACTCATTCAGTCGACCCCGTAGAGAAACATTTGACTAAGTACATCAACTCATTCAGTCGACCCTGTAGAGAAACACTTAAACTAGTACTTCCACACTTCTTGATACGAATTTCATGTGACAGAACAGTGAAGTTTACCATTAATTAAGTTTCAGGGCTTGGAATGACCAATGACAAAAAACGCGGAAACTTTGAAACTGCAACGGCCCAAATTTCCCCGACAAGAATCGGGAGGACTAAAAATAAAAAAAAAAAACGTTACCACCATCGGTAGCATGCGTCTGCGTCCTTTTAGCTCGCCCGTCCACTCCCAACCCACACATTTTTGGCTGCAGAGCGGTAGTATTAGTCGCCGCGCTTAACAATAACACAAGACGCAATTGACAATCCCACCACGCTGTCCCAGATGCCCCGACAATGTTGACAATTTACGTTCCTCCGAAACATAATGAGCAACTTCCGCTTTTCGAGGTGAACGTCGTCTGCAACGCCGCGGTAAGAAAGGAATTTGCCGCGGAAATTTTATATCAAATCCGATTTTTTACGCGGAAATATTATAAAAAAAGCGGAAAGCACATTTGAAAAAAGCGGAAATCCGCGTTTCCGCGGAAAATTCCAAGCCCTGACCACAATATGTCCGGGGGTTACATGACGATGTGTACACCAAATAGAGTTATATCAAGGCAAGTGTACACCAAATAGAGTTATATCAGGGCAAGTGTACACCAAATAGAGTTATATCAGGGCATGTGTACACCAAATTTTACTTGAAACTCTACTTGAAAGTTGATGAATTGCATGACATGCTTCAAGTAAATGTTCCAATTTCAGGAGAAATGATTGGTCAGTTTTTGAGTTTGAGTCACGCTCCTGGTCTGGCACAATGTTTTACCTTGAACTGTGTGGGGGCATTTATTTCAGCCTGAATAGCCTCGAGGTGAACTCTCAGTTGTTCCTCATCGCCCTGTATCGAGTGACCAAGCTTGCGATAGATCTCTTGTTTAGCCATGACCTGCAGTCAAATGTACGATGATCCAAAATCAACGGAAAAAAATTGATTAACTTAAATAGAGTAAGAGACATGTGGGATATCTTGTCACTTGTTGGGTCTCCCACTTTGCTGTTATTTCACAACATAATTCAATAATTGATGACACTTTCAATTGATGGGCTTTGTCTCTGAACACAGTATCAAAGCACACATTGACATTTGTGATACTGATGACAAACATATCCAGTGAAACCTTGCAAGCTTCCAGACCAATATCAACCTCCATTGTTTGCGTATTGTTTCCAAAAACATCAAAACCACCAACGACTCAAGAAAACACTTCAAAGTTTATTGAGATTGGCCAACTGCAACATTATGGATTGATTCAAAATGGCGCATAGGTAAGTAGTGACTGTGAGTTGATGACTCATTCGGCAATTATTCAATATTGGATGAATGTGGTAAAAAGTTTTTAGTCCCCAGTGCTCAGTTAAGAAATCAACACTGACAGCTTAACGAGGAGAAACGCCACTTTAAACTTCATTATTTCTCAAAAACAGACCCTGATGACACGCTCGCCTCCTCGAGACCTGTGTACCACCAAAACTCCATTGGAGTACTCTGAACACCAGATTTGCTTATTTTTCAGTAAATTTGCAGATTTTCGAGTACAGACCAAATTTACCCTAAAATATGGGGGGTTTGAATTTTCACAGTGGACCTTTCACTAACTAAGAAAAGAAAAAACAATGAGTTTGTTCAACGTTCAGAGCTTTCGCCGACTACTTGCCTCTTTAGTGGACTTTTGTCTTGTTTAGTCAAACTTTTGGTTCCCCCCGAGGACAGTTTCCCTACTTACTTGCCTCTAAAATACACGCAGTGACTTGATCACCAATTTTCAGTATAATTTAAGTCGTTTAATTGAGGGAAAACGCGCTAAGTGAAAAGATCCTGTTAATCAAATGTCCTTACTGAACTTAGTCGTCTTAATACATGTCTAATCATTAGGCTAATGATTAACCTAATGATTAATCATGTATACACCTCATTTCTTAACACAAAAACATATCTGCAAAAATGTGTGATGAATCTGCACTGAACAGTGTTTCGCACCAGACGATATTTTCTAAACCAATCACAAAAGTTTTGAACAATTATTCATTGCAAGTGTCTGTGAACACGTACCACCGTACTGCAAGCGAAAAGACCTCGAGGCTCGACTGTGCCTTGAGTATTATCATCAGCTCAACATGCTACGAAGTCAGTGCAGATCACCATGTCCGCAAAAAAAACAACACGCCTTACAACTTCCAGTATAAATTCCACAGTCCCTTGCATAAGACATTGTCATTCTTTGGAATATCGCGGCAAAAAAACAGATGTTCCCTTCTTTCAGAAGCTACTTTCTTAAATAGCCGGAATTAGACGAAGTAAGCAATCCACAAATCACAGAAGTCGTTGCTTATCGGTTAGGCCTGTGACACACATACTGGTAGAAGAGGCCTCGCGATTTCGAGAATGAAACGAAGCAAGTTTTCCGAGTTTGTAGTTCAACTTTTTGGCTAAAATTATGATTTTACAATATTTTTTTTAATTTCTAACTTTAAAATCTTCTTCCTCGTCCGTTTAGACTACAAATCAGCGTATTTATTGAGAAACAAGCGAATTAATAATCTCTTTTGAATTTGCTGAATTTGCGTATTTTTGGCTGGCAGTGCGTATTTGTGTACTGGAGGCTTGATTTCCGTACGAATCCGCATTTTTTGCGTATGGTACACAGGTCTGCTCCTCTACAATACGTAAGCATCATGAACAGGCACATCCACATAAGCGAATGCGTACACGCATGCAGAAATACACATGCGCATACACACACAGAGTTAACAATCTAGTACTGGTAGACTTCAGTGTCAGCAGCATGTTGTCAAGGTGAACACTTTATAACAGTGTAACAGTGTTCTGAGTCTGTGACTGGTGACACCTACCTGTAGGACACGGTGACCCAGTTCCAAGTGTTTCCGCTTATGCTGTTCCAGTGTTGCCGTGGTGTTGGCATGGTTACGTTGTAGTTCTGCGATATCTGAACTGATTTTCTGAAACAGTCACCATCACAAACCATTACATGTACATACAGATGTGATTATCTGTGCAATAAATCAGCTTTGTCAAGAATACTTGTAATAAAGAGAACAAACCATTGCCCAGAAATACTACTCTGATACTAGAGTTAAAGTTCTGTTTTGCAACATCAAGAAGTTCTTTATTCACACTCAGGTACTTTTTGTACGTTTTGGCTGTCCACCAGAGTTATGCTCATCTGACAAAAATGCAACTTTGAGTTTCCAAACAAAAATCATGTTCACACAAGTGAGCTAGTACGAATACAACAGGTTTCCAAAAGTTGATTTTGACCTTTTTACGGATAACACAAAGGATTGTTGGATAGCAGTCATCAAAAGCAGCAGCATCAGTGGACGTAGATGTATTACATGATATCATTGTACACTTTTTTAATCCTAGGTGAGTTTCAAGCACGCAGAAGCTTAGTTTTTCAGAACTACAAGTTGCATCCATGTCAAATCAAGTGCCACCAAGCAGATGACCATTATTGTCACATTTCCATGGCACTTGAAGACTCGTATACTGAAAATGTGCTCAAGCAGGCACATAAACTGATTCTGACAAGAGGTAAAAAGACCAGTGTCATCCTATTGCACTCTCTGCCTTGATCACTGTTCATTACTTTCACAAGACCAATGAGATATTACAGGACCACTCACCACAAGAGCAGCTTTGTGCATTTTGCTCTGCAGATCCTGTAGTTGCAGTCTGTTGTTGAGACCCGTGAAGCCTAATATTGGCACTGGGATCAGGTTGTCAGGATCAGGATTATCCATTTTGGCTTGTTGCCAGACCAGAGGGTCAACACCTTTAGAAAGTGAGATAAATGATTAGTCAAAATCCTACTACAACATGGCCAGTTAACAAATAACACCTGCAAGTAGTAAATGGTACTTGTTGTAGGCGACTTGGTCGGTATTACAATAGGTGTTGCGATAAAATAACGATCTTTTAGACCTGAGCAGATCGACAACAGAAAGCAGCTCTGAGTTCCAGTAAAATCCATGTGGGGGGGACGGCAGTAGAAATAAAAATTCATGGGTGGTGGTATTCAGAAAAACTCAAATTATGGGTGGTAGTTCTTGTAACAAGTGATGCATTAAAAAAGGGTGGTATTTTTTGACCTGTTAATGTTGACAGGTTGGTTACTTCAGCTGTAAAAACTCAATAAAATGCAATTGGCATATATCCTAACATTTTTCCAATACAAAAAACCCAAATTGCCAGCGAACACAGTGCAATATGTTCACTAGCCATTAATCAAGTCATGGGCAACTTGATTGAGCCAACTGTTTGTCTGCAGTCCTATTGAATTGAAAAGTTATGCAACACTAAACTGGTGTTAACACAAATAAGAAAATTGATGATTTTTAAATAAAAAGTATGAGGAGTAAGATAAACAAGTTCCAATATTCACTTGACATATAAGTATAAAAGAGTTCGTGGAGACAGTTTGAGATTCATAGATCCTTATAAATGAAAAAATGTTCATTGAAATTATAGACACATGGTGGACAGAGACACCTGGTGGCTACCAAAAGTATTGCTCACAGGCTACTTTAGTTTTTGACAATATTGGACAAGACAACTAGTTCTTGTCTGTCAATCATCTATTGTAAGTTCTTAACAGGTCCTCCTGGAGGCAATTTGCTTGGAAGTGTTGGATTTTATATTTTAACCTATTAAAAATAATTAAAAAATTATGGGTCATGGGTTGGAGAAATAAATGAAAAATATGGGCGGTGGGTACGAAATAAAAGTGCCTTCCCCACTTCCATACAGATTTTGCTGGAACAGCCCTCATCACCATGGGGGGGTGTGGCGTTTGTGTGAATATGGGACCCACGTAATATACCATAATGCAGGCATTTCTATGGGAAGGTACCTGGTTCACTAGTGACACCTAGTGAATTACAAGTTGCCCATTATTCCCAATTACCCAGAAGTAATAACTGTTTTAAATGAAGTTTATTTACCAGTTAAGCCACAAATATGTTAATTAGTGTGCATTTTAGATCTATTAGATGGTTAACATATGGAAGCATGCCGTGGCTGACAAATGGAAGGAACACTGAGGATGCCTCACATATGAATATTAACACAATGTTTTAATATAAGTGTGGATTGAACACTTATGCATGCTGCTTGCACTGACCCTGTGGGGGGTTGTCAAGGTACTGTTTAAGTTGGTCATCATTGAAGGAAATCTTTGGAGTGATGCAAGAAATGCCAAGTGTAGAGAGGGGAGGCTGGGCCTTCATGTTGTTGAAATGGCCGCTGAGGGTTGAGGCTGGGATACGTTTGGTGGTACCATTAGGGTCACGCTGGTTTATGTAAATAACCAGTTCAGTCCTGAAATGTAACACAAAGGCCACTATTACCCTACATAAATTCACCACTAATACAACATGACACTTGTCCACAGACATCTGACAACAAAGAACATTTTAATTTTCTTGCTGGGTGAGTATATTGCCAGACACGCTACTATATACCTTGCTGGGTAAGTATATTGTCACACACTACATACCTCGCTGGGTAAGTATATTGCCAGACACATTACTATGTACCTTGCTGGGTGAGTTTATTGTCAGACACACTACTATGTACCTTGCTCAAGTCACATTGCATCAATTACCTACTCTCAACCCACAAAATGTACACTTTCTAAATCCCAATGATAGTAAAGCACGAATTTCCACCTTAAATGTCACACAATCATCAAACACGCAAAACACATTCATCAAAAACTACTTATGGTGGATTAGTTTTAGTCACCGAAGCAATGTGGTCATCAAAAGAATTTCAATGTGTTGACCCACATCAGTTCATACAAAGTATAAGAATTATGAAAAAAACATTCGTGGAAAACATCTACGAATGGCTTGGTGGCTTTTACAATAACTACTTATCTGAAGTCATGTTTGGCGAGGTGTGGAATGAAGTCATCATTCGCAATCTGATGTCACAATTTGTAAGCTGGTTCTGGACAAATCTGACCATCAGCAAACTAATCTTTCAAGGCAGATCTTCAACAATACTAACAACTTTGAGAGATTGGCTCATTGTGTTATCTCCCACGATGGTGTGTTAATACTCTTGCATGGTGCACTCAACTTAAGAATGATTCACTCACCAAAAAATGTCACTCGACTACCTTGAACAAGAGTACATACCATCACCTTCCCTGTACTATGCATGTGCACCCCATAACAGAAGGCTGAACACTGGTTACTTAAGTCTTGTACATGGCTTTTATATGTGGTAAGGATGTGGGGCTGAATTCACTCGTTGAACCATAGAACATCTCCAGAAAATATCAGGAATTTCAATTTCTCAACTCGCATCTGAGGTTTGGATTAGAGATTTGTCAGTTAGTTTTTTGTGTTGTCACACAATCCTTTTGAAGGAAATCAATTCTTCATGTTAAAGCGTTATCTCTTATTTCATTGAGATATTATTTGCAGATAGTGTTTTTACTGCTAGCAGTCTCACTTTCAACTTAGACAAACTGGCTCTTCAGGGACTCAAAAGGATAAGGAATTCAAAATGAACAAATTGAAAAATATGAAAATGTTTTTGTTTCAGCAAATTAAATCATCAGGGAACCCAACTGGGAATTGAAACACAGGTCTAGATTGCTGGTGTAGTGGTGTTACCTCCAAGGACCCGATATGAGTGACCTGTGGTTCGATTCCCAGGTGGGGTTCCTGATATGTCTGTGTTTATTTGTTATGTATCATTATTAGCCAACATCAGCGTCTGTGTTTACTAAATCAGGTGATTCCAAGAAATCTCATCATATACATATATTTCAACTATGTAGAACTAAAAAAATTAACCTGTGTCAGTGACATCAATGGTTAGCAAGCACAACTAAATCCAACGAGTTACATGCCACTCCAAATAGATTACCTGCCCTCTGGAACTTCAACAACACTGTCCACACAAACAGACAACTCAGGTTTAGACTGGACTGCTTTGTAGAGCTCGTCGACAATCTGTTGTTGACTTGACTTGACCAAATCAATAGTTTTAGCCATAGTCACTGCCACTAATCCATCTTCGTCTTTGGTAGAAGGGACTTTGCTATACCCCACACTCTGAAAGCAGTTAGCATTCCCAAGTTCAGATTGGAAAACAATTACAAAATAACTGTGTCTTCAAATAATAGTGGGTCTACAAGCCCATGCATCATACACCAGACACCAACAGAATAGATACCTGATATGATGTTCACATTAAATGAAGCAACACATAAGAATAGTACTGCCAAGTTTTAAAAACACCATCTTGTGTACACAACCAGCATCCACACCACCTTGTGTACACAACCAGCATCCACACCACCTTGTGTACACAACCAGCATCCACACCACCTTGTGTACACAACCAGCATCCTAACCACCTTGTGTACACAACCAGCATCCGTACCACCTAGTGTACACAACCATATTTAACTAAACAAATGGACATGCCATGCTAAAAATAAAAATGAAACATACTATAGCCTTGGTTTCCAAGCAAGATCACTTAAACAGTGACAACTGCGTGCCAGACTTTTTGCACAAACAAGAATGTGGATGATATGCACAACACTAGGACCTTGAGCATTAAAATAGAATGGAAACAAGCTCAATGAAAGAATTTATTTGATCTAAAGAATGTCCAGCATTAACCAAGTAACTGAAATCAGACAAACATTCATCATTGACCACTTTCAGTTTCCCTCATGTCCTCAGGGAACAGCATTAGGTGAGAGAGGAAGACACAAAAAATGAAACTAGGTTATGATTCACAATCTGGATAGAAAGTTACATAATTTATTGAAAATCTACAATACTTAAAGTGGAAAAACTTTTTATTTTTGACACTTTGATCAACATGTGCTTCAGACAATCGCCAAAATTTAAAAAAGACTTCAGATAACTTGACAATGTCAAGCATTTTTCGAGCAATTCATTGATCATTTTGATGAGCTTTTCTGAATTTTGCTGTGCAGCCCAACCTGCATCTGTCATGATGAATAACATTTTACCTTAAAACGACAAAAAGGATTAGTTGTGTCTGGTTGGATGGAGCAACTCTGATTCGCAAACGCTCGTCCCGTGCCCCAAAAGGACTGTATCTGGTTCCATTTGGCAACCACCACATCGCGTTCATCATTAAACAAGACAGGACCAGTCACAGCTGTCACAAGGTTGGCCAGTTGGTGTGTGGCCGCGTCGCTGGTTGGAGCTGCTTGCAACAGAAGACAGTGAAATGCTAAGTGACGACCTTGTCTAACCTTAAAACAATCATGATTGGGGTAATGTTCTACTTAAATGTGATTTATAAATTGGTTTAGGAATTAAGAACACAGGGCTGTGAATTTATTTGATCAAGCCAGCTGAGCCTGTATGATCTCTAAAATCCAAACAGCAGTCGTCAAAACATGGTAATTGTTACAGCATTGGTCTTGGCACACTGACACAACTTGGAATTATATTTCAACAAGCACTCACTTAAAAAGTCAGTTACCATTGACTGTAGATGGACAAAATTACCTTGGGTGACACTTGTGTTGCTGAATAGTGTAGTGCCTGCCGGTTTCTGCCCAAATGCTGTAGCTCCACCAAACAGTGAACTTGATGTGTTACCACCACCAAATGAGAAACCAGTAGACGCAGTTGTTGTAGGCTTCTGCCCAAATGCTGTAGCTCCACCAAACAATCCACCACCTGCAGTGGTGGTTGTGCCAAAGGTAAAGCCAGTTGAGGCTGTTGTTTTGGGCTGATTAAACCCTCCGCCTCCAAAGGTAAAGCCAGTTGAGGCTGTTGTTTTGGGCTGATTAAACCCTCCGCCTCCAAAGGTAAAGCCAGTTGAGGCTGTTGTTTTGGGCTGATTAAACCCTCCAAACAGAGATGTGCTAGTTCCTGAATACAATTAAATAAAATCAGATTAATTTTCAGTTAAAAATGGACAACATGTAAAACTACTAACATGGAATGTTTCACTCAAGAGGGGAAATATGCGAGTGCCTTCTACACAAGGAGCTTGCCTTCCGTGAGGGTGAAATCCCCCTGGTCACCTCAACTTTCACCGTAAAATTGAGCTGTGTTTTGATGTTTACTCATGACTGACTGTGGTACACGTCATATTGTTCAGTATACTTCATTTTATAAATCAAAAAGTAAACCACTTGAGCAGAACCAAAGTAATTTGTTGTGAAAGGCCACTCTCAGCAACTGTGGGAAAATTGGAACAGTTGGATGTAGGATATATGACACAGGAAGTGGAGTATGCATTGGAAAGAGACAATCTGTGCTTTAAGATTGTCAAAATTCAAAGGGAGGAAACAGTGCAGTGGTTGGACCTGTAAATATTCTGGCGGATCTGCTAAATCCAGTGGTGGTATTATTATGTCAGCACAACTTTGTAGGGAAGTGGCTAGTGTGTTGTTTCAAACTTTGTTCGTACCAGAACTGCTGTGTGAACAGCACAAATCTAAATTTACCTGGATTGAATTTTTGTCCAGCCACCGATCATGATCCTGGACCTGTGGATTAAGATGGTACAGCCACATGGTAATGGTATATTGTTCTTTTTGTTTAGCCACTGGATTTTTTTGGCCTGACAGGGTTTCTCAGTGTGGCCATTACATTTAGACTTTTGTTTCGGGATTTCTGACCACTGTACTGTTTCTTTTCCTAAAAATTGTGTAATGGATCTGAATTTATGTTTCCGCATTTTATTTACAATTATTGATTTTTGTTTGCAAATGAGTATTACTGACATTTGAGCCCCTGTTGCAGTTAGGCTAGTTTTGTTCACATATCTTTCTGCCTGGGTTGTAAACCCACATTCCGTCCAGGAGGTAAAGTTATGATTAAGACCATTTACCTTTCTCAATTTGTTCCTTATCCAGATAGGAAGTGATTTCTGGAATTGCAGTAAATTGACAGTTTGCTATTCCTTGAGACAATGCTGTGTGCATAAAATCACACACTATTAGACATTAAGCCATCTTACAGAGATGTCCACTTCAAATGATTTTTGTTGCAGTACTGAAAAGTGTTGGGCAGGCAAATTAGATCTGGTGACTCCTTGGTTTTAGGCAAATTGACCATTTGATGGTTCCCATGAGTAATTTCATAAATGCACGGCAATCGTAATGCAAACCATGTTGCAAAAGTATTTCTTCCATGACCATTTCATCACAAAAATGCTGTCTAGTTGGAACCGACAGGCCAATTTTTCATTTTGTGGTGGGTATTTGTTGATAAGAACATTGATGTGGTACATAATTCTCCCTACAAACAGCCACCTCAAGTTTGTGAAGAAGAAGAAATTTACGGTGTTGCCATTGACATAGTAAAATCCCTGTTTCACAGTGAGATTACATTACCTTACGTGTAATTTCCTGATTTTATTGGTTTTGTTTGGTTGACTCTGTCCTGTATCAATTGGAGTGTTGAAATGGTCTAGAAGGCATTTGTTTATATAACATTTGCACTTTTGACTGTACAGTTATTTTTGTATTGCATTGTATCATGAAAACATATTTTGTAGTATACTAGTCTCTGGTTGGTGTTTTAGTTTTTCACAAGGAATATTTTCAACTTAGATGAGTTGTCTGTGAGGTAGATAACTTTCAAATGAGGTAAGGAATAAAATTGACCAACATTGTATTATTTTTAGGTGTGTAATCTTCCAATAAGTAATTACTTTTGAAAAACCGGTGCAGAATTTGATCCATACACTTCATTTAAAAGAGAATAAATCCATAAACCTCAAGAACTGCCTAGTTAGGGTTCGGGATTGGAATCTTAATACAACGGAATCTGAACCCAAGCCATGACCAATACAACACAATACAACACAATACATGGATATGAAAATTTGCTTTTTAGGTTCCACGGAAAGAATTCATGTGCGCGGTAAGAGTTACTGAGGTGCGCGATAAGTGTTTGTGGATGCTTTGGGATTCCTCTTCTGTGGTCATCCACGGGAAACCTGTTTGCACAGAGAACAATAGATTAGCATCTTCCTTGTTCCCGTTGTTATAATAAAGACAATGACGAGCATTTATCGGCAACGGTCTGATGTACGCCCAAGGTTCTATATCCATGTGACCTGGGTTGCAACATCCAACAATGACACAGCAACGAAAAACAATGATACGACCGATGGGCAATATACATGCCACGAGTTGCCATGGACAGTGGTGGAGATTGTGTTGTCATTCGAATGTTTTTGGAGAACTGCAAACCCGGTATTTCGTTAAAAAACAAAAGACTTCTGTGGCCTTTTGTTTTAAGCCGTATAAACAATTGTAACCATACCACTAAAATTTTTGTCATTCATTTGATATTACAATGCATTGCATACATTTAATCAACAGAAAATTCGATTTGAATATGTGTGAAGAAATACCCACATGGAAATTACAAGGCACAACAACTATAAATCAACATAACCTACATTTGTCGAGTTCATGTCTAACCCTGTTCATTGGAAAGGACATAATCGATTTTTACAAAAATGGCGCCATGTATGGTATCTAGGTATACTATATAGTCCTAGGTGGTAATTAACACATACCATAAGTCTGGAAACAATTCAGGCGAGATAATTTGAACAAATCGCTAAAAATCTGTCGCGGTTTGCTCGAGTTTCTCTTACCGGGTGCCATTTTAAGGATGTTACGTGAAGTCACGCATGTTGACGAATAAGAAGTCCAAGGGACACAAATCTAACAAAATTCACCTAATACCTTCCCATGCTATTTTGCAAGTGTCATGCGCCAGCGTCATGCGCTTTGCACAGTCTCGCACTAGCTTTTGTCTAACTTACGTGACTCAGTTGAAATATACTTGGGAACCCCATGGTTGTCTGCCTAAGCATAAAACCGGCTTGTTGTCGTACTCACCCAATTATTCTACTTCAAAGCTATGCTCTGAATAGGATTTGATTTAACTCTCACAAATATATAGTATTCGTTGATTCAAACATTTTCTTTTACTTCTATGACGAGTTGTTCAACTATGCATTGCTTTTCGGCAGCCATTTTATAATGACCCCTATGGTCGTCATATGCTGCCGCCTTTTGAAAGAACAGAAAACCACACAGAAAAAGGCCAAGAAAATAGTGGAAAGTGGTTTACAGCAATTCTACTTCAACCACAAACTGTTTTACTAGTATGATATCGATTTTTAAATCAATTTAAAAATTGATTCAGAATTTAAGTTCTGGAAAATAAATCGCAATTGTTTTATTCCAGATAGACCTTACTTATTTTCTCTTTGTGACCTCTTTATTTGACTTTGTGCTCTTGTTGTTCTTAACATCACTTATTTCTGCTGTCCTTTTTCTTTTCAGTTTCTCTTCATTCTCTGTTAACACCTTGTCAGCCAAAACACAACCGTAACCCTTTGAGACTTTGTCGGCGCAAGTTGATCATTGAACCTCGATACAATTGTTCTAATAAATTATCCATAATCATATTGTTTGATTTTTCTCATCTTTAACAGGCTTCTGCAATCACAAATAAATGAATAAATACCCCAGTTGCATTTGAATTTTATTACACAATCTCTTCTTTTATTTTTGATTATGTCATGCTGTGTTGTATGTAGCAATGCAATATAGTGAAATAAAGTCAATGTTTTACTTTATTGGTGGCCATTCTCTATCAATTCAAGTATTTTAATTTTCTTCAAATAAATTCAAAATGCTTTAAAGTCCTTCTTGCAAACTGCCCATGGGGTTCCAGTATCCGAAAATACTTACCATATAAATTCTTATTTTCGACACCCTTTCTTTATATTCTTTTCGCCTTTCTTGCCAAAAGCGATTTTTTAACAGTATTTGACCCTGCTCTCTGAGCGTAAAGTTACCGGTTGTCATCGATTATTTCCGTACCCACATTTCCGGCTCATCAGTTCAGGAACTTGTCCTGAACGCCGCCATTTTTTCCTTGTAACTGAATATGCTATGGCTTGCTCGAAAAGTCTTCATTATTTTGTTTTATTAGTAAAAATATATCGTGATTCATTTGCATATGTAGTGTATTTATAGTTTGTAGTCGTTGATTTTTTTGGAATGTTACGCGTACTTAGTATGTTAAAATAGCATTGGTGTTTAGTTCCTTACGTAGGAGGGTCGAACCTAGGAACCAATATGGGTCGAACCAATTTTTTTTTTTGGTTTTATTTTTTTCCTCGTTTTGAAAAAGTGCTTTGCTATCATCG
>NMRA01000419.1:14293-31149 GCA_002633005.1 Phoronis australis | reverse complement strand
CTGTCAAAATTTATTCGCCACATTTCTTCAGCAAATTCCATAAAATTGTCCGTAGTTTGATTTTATGAAAATTAAGGCGTTTGCTGGCTGGTAACAGTGCAGGCACTGCTCCAGTCGCACTGACAGCGTTTTCTCGGCCTGGGTTCCTGAATGAATTGTACTTCCGGGTTCGCGGCAAGTTCAAAATGGCAGTGTTTCTTCGGGTGCGAATCGTGAGTGGCGCGTTCATTTAAACTGTTTTCGAGTACGGATCGTGTATTAGTTATAGGGTAGGTACTTCTTGGATCCTTATAACATCTTCTAACCATGTAATAAGAGTTAACAACGCGTGAGAGAAGGACTTTAACCAAAAAATTTCAACATAAAAGTTGAGCTCAGTACTTTGTTTTGCAATAAAAAAACAAGTGGGCAATATTTTGATGACCATGGCGTGGGCCGAAACTGTTAAGCACCCAGTGTGTTCCATTTGTCTGCTGCGTTTTTCCTTTGGCCTAACAGGTGTGGGTTAGTGCCTGGGACAAATAGATACATTGCATAAACAATCCCTGAGTTGCTTTTTGTTCCGTCTGAAGAAAATTTAATTTCGAAAGTATCTTCTGAAAATGATCAAAAAAGTGCATTAGTACAGTCTACAAGTTTTTATGTGGTCTCAAAACAGTCGGTAAGTGCATTAATTTTAGTCTCAGTTCTTCCATGCAAGTTTCTCCCGAGAGGTTAGTACCTAACGTGCAGACGAGCACTCCAAATTGGAATGCTAAGTCCTGCGTGGCTGCGCTGCACGCGAAAGAAGATGGCGGACGACCTTTGGAGCCTGACGACGATAGGTATCTGGTGATAATGGTGATCAAAAAAGTGGAGTTGGAATTCTTCGCTAAAGTCACCCTAATTCTCGTAACTAGGCTTCGTCAAAGATATGTAGAAGTAGAAAGGACCACTGAAGAAAGTAAGCGATTTTTTAAGTGATAGTTTTAAGTGTGCAATGTATTTTTGACCAGGTGAAAACTCTTGCTGTAATCGAGCTACGTGTTGCCTAACCAACGCCTTGCGAAGCAACTTTATCAAAAGCCTACCAAAACTTGGAGCAGATGCCGATGTTGTTGTCCCGAACGCAAACGGTGTTGTCGTCGTGGTTGAACCGAATCCAAACGAGGGAGCAGATGTGGTTTGACCAAATACTGGCCCCTTATTGGCACCAAAACTAAAAGCCATTTGCCTTTCTAACGGAGCACGTAGTAAGTCGTTCACTCAGTGATGCTGGGAAATTTTGTCTCTCCCGTTATCGATCCCCAAAAAGAAGAGAGCTCCAACGATAAAGAGACATCTGGTGGCCATTTCCAAACCCGTCTCTGTGAGTGCGTTTGGCTCTCTGAAGTGCACGAACGAAGAAAATGCTTGAATTATTTTCAAGGAAACACTATAACGTACGAGCAGCGAAAATGTTCGAAGTAGACAACACTGTCAAATAATCTAGTGGTTTGACAAAAACTAGTGGTTTGTTAAACCTAGGAAACAGCGGGTGCTCAACGTCATACTTGGGTGATTCGGTGGCCGAGCCGGGCCTTTATGCGCCTACTTACCTCTTTTTTACCAGTACAGCACTGCAACTGAGTGTTCATTAGTCGACTAAACACATGTGGGTGGGACTTCACTAAGTGGAAAGAACTGGCAGCAGGCTCGTCCGTCATCCCTCGGTTGCTCATCGTCCAATGCCGGTGAGCCTTGGAGAACCGCCAGAGCCTCGATTTGCCCAAAGAGCAAAATCATTCGTGCAACAGTTTTAGATCAATTTCATAAAGAACTGCTAGATGTTGAAATCAAAAGCTAGTTTCTTATTCCACGGATAGCAGCTTTATCGTCTTCATGGCAGACACATAATTAAAGTCCTTATTTTAAAATTCCAATGTGGCCCAATATCCGAAAATACTAATAAGTAAAATCTTATTTTCGATGCCCTTTCGTAATATTCTTTTCGCCTTTCGTGCCACAAGCGTTTTTTACCTGTATTTGACCCTACTCTGTGAGCAGATAATTACCGGCTTTCATCGGTTATTTCCGTACCCACATTTCCGGCTCGCGAGTCAGTCACAGGCCGGGAACTTGTCCTGCACTGAGAACCCACCCGGTTCCGTAACTGAATGTGCTATCGCTTGCTCGAAAAGTCTTCATTATTTTGTTTTATTAGTAATCACGGGCGGATATGGGATTTTGAGTTGGGGGGCCAGGGCAGAGTATTAGCCAAAATTTTGCCTGTCAGACATTGGCACTCCCGAACTGACCAATGGCCGGAATCTGAAGAATTTTAGGGCCGGGGGGCCATGGCCCCCTTGGCCCAGCTCTAAATCCGCCACTGGTAATATCTCGTGATTCGTTTGTATATGTTGTGTATTTATAGTTCGTAGTTAGTGGTCGTTAATTTTTTTTGGAATGACGCGTACTTTTGTTTATTATGTTAAAATAGCATTGGTTCGGGCCACCGTAGTACGGTGGCCCGAAAGTATCATCGCTACTTTTGTTTAAATATTTTTTCATTTTTCATTTTCAACCTAGGTGGAAATAATTCAACCTAGGTGGAAACTATTTCCACCTGGGTGGAAACTATTTTCACCCGGGTGGAAACTATTTCAACCTAGGTGGAAATTATTTCAACCTAGGTGGAAATTATTTTCACTCGGGTAGAAATTATTTCAACATAGGTGGAAATTATTTTTACCTGGGTGGAAATTATTTTCGCCCGGATGGAAATTATTTTCACCCGGGTGGAAATTATTGTCACCCGGGTGGAAATTATTTCAACCTAGGTGGAAATTATTTCCACCCGGGTGGAAATTATTTCAACCTAGGTGGAAATTATTTCAACCTTGGTGGAAATTATTTCCACCCGGGTGGAAATTATTTCAACCTAGGTGGAAACTATTTTCACCCGGGTGGAAATTATTTTCGTGCTTGTACGTCGTTTGGTTTACGTGGCGTCATCTACTTGCGCTAGGAACAAGTCATGTGTCAAGCCATAGCTGCACACCCTTTTGTAGCACTCTAAAAACAATGCTCTTTGTCTTGTTTATTCATGTCAATCGGTTAGATCATTCTGCCATCACATGTTTGCAGACATATGTGTTAAAGTGTTAGCATATACAGGACAATCTGTGCAAGGAATTTCGCTTGACCACCCCCCGCGAAAATGTTAATTTGGATTTTTTTTAACTTTACCTGGACTGTCCCTTACAATATAATTTAATCTTGAATACTTTGTACTGTTATACGCTGGTTACTGAAGGTGATTGTCATTGCAATGGTCATACACAAATACGTATTTTAATGAGAAATTATGTGTTTTATTACACTATTGGTTAGTGACATTTCTGATACTGCTGACAATTATACTCTAATTAGAAACAATGTTAAGTAATTTTTAAGACTGGTGTATAATTCATTAATCATGCTAGTTGTTTACCAAAATTTGTATCCCGTTCTTGTGAATCCATAAGATGTGATTCACCATACGTCTTTTACCATTTGTGGGATATTTATAATACTATCTGTGCCTTTTGTTGCTAGTTGTGTAACTTTAAGTCTTTGAAACCTGTCAGCACGGGAAGGGTGAGGCTTTTGGACAACAACAATAATATGTCATTTATTTATCGGAAATTTCTCAACGTTCTACACCATACACTATATTTGTTAATGGCTTGGTTTCGTTGCTGAAATCCGGCAACTTTATTCAGAGAGTTGTTTTGGAACTAGGAGTAATACGTAATCACACTGTCTCTGTTAAAGTCCGCGGCAAATCCAAGAGGCAGATAAGGCGCCGACATTGCAACCTAATCTGAACTTTGTTGAACAAAATGGCTGGCCCAATCGACCTTCACCTACAAGACTTCATCCAATCACAACACAGATGAAAATAGGTGCCCGGATGTATAACATTTTCACCCAGGTGAAAATAATTTCCACCCGGGTGAAAATAATTTCCACCTAGGTTGAAATAATTTCCACCCGGGTGAAAATAATTTCCACCTAGGTTGAAATATTTCATCCTAGGTGGAAAAGGAAAAATAAAAAAATTAATAAACTAAAATAGCGATGATACTTTCGGGCCACCGTACATTGGTGTTTAGTTCCTGTTATGTAGGGCGGTCGAATCAAAACTTTTTTTCGTTTTGAATTTTTTTTTCGTTTTGAAAAAGTATTTTGCCATCATCGGAAAGATAATGAATCCTACTCGGTAAAAATCGAAAAGGTATCAAAATTGGGGCAAGCAGTGCAAAGTTATTGCAATTTTTGTGGCCAAATTTGGGTCACTTTGTTTGGATGGGGTCGGCCATCTTGGACGACAACGGGATGAGTTACGTGTTTAAAACTTTATGTAAATTGTTTTCGCCATCAATTTAGAGTGAAATTTAATGAGACATATCTTTACTTACGATTCTGTACGACTCAATAGTTTTCACCAATTTTCAGCCTCGCAGTTGTTACTTATTATGTGATAAATGTGCTCACAATTCCCGTTGGACTAAAGTCTCATTTCTGACGGCACCGACAACATGGCGACTCTTGCTGAACTGAAAGGCACGTTTAACCGGTTAATTTGTAATTTTGTGAAAATTTAACGTTGATACATTTTGACAAACGTTGCTACAAAAAGGAGCTTTGTTCAATTATCGTGTTTTGTAAAAATATGAGGTATATTCGAATTATTTTACTGTGAATTTCCTATTCAGGTGATCTTACACTAAGCTAAAAAAATAGTTGAAATAATTTTGAAATGTTATTTTGTTTGACTGTCAACTGCTGTTCAGGGCTTGATTAGGTGTCACAAAATGATTCATATTCTTCTAAAATTTTCAGTTTAAATTGCTTTGAAGTCATGTTTTGTAACTTTTTGCTTTCTTAATTCAGGTTATCAAGTCAACAATATGAAGAATCTTAATTAGAGAAATAGGCTATGTTGGATTGTGAAGCTTCAAGCCTCCAGTTCTTGTTCCTTGCAACTTCATATTTTTTAAATCATGCTAGTCAAATTCGGGTGTAAGGAAACACTATTCGGTCACCATGATAATAGTTACATCCATGCCCACTTTCATATCATGAAAACTTGTGCTGTTGTATAGTGTTTGTAATGCTTAAATGTTATAAAGTACTGTGCATTCTAAGTTACTTAGTATGGTAAAATGTTGAATCATTTTGGCTTACATAGCGTTCCTATACTGAGATTATTTCAGTTTTGACTGATGTACAGTAGATATAGATGTCAACTACCTTTATTCACGTTAAGACAAAATTTAATTAATACAAATTAATGCTTATGGAGACTCTGTGAACGAACTGAAACCAAATAACTGGGTACTGCGTGATAGTTAGAAGGTCAAGTGTGTCAGACCCATGTGTTCGAGAAATGTTTTATCCTGTGACTAGGCCTACGTTTATGTACACCAGATGATTGCGTCCGCAAACGCATATGTGTGAGAGCAAAATTCTGCGCATGTGCAACAAAACGTGACGTGCACATTAAAGGCAGGGAGAGTTTCTGAAAAAAATGTTTTTCTGGTAACACGTTTTGCGGGTGATCCAACTAAGTTGTTCGTTTGTACTGTCTGGTCGGCAATTTGCTTTACAACGGCACACCGCGGGAAATTATTCAGAGAGTATATAAGCGAGTGCATATTAAGCTGTCCAACAGAACAGTCGTGTTTTCAACCAAGCTTGTGTTAATTTTGGCTTGTACCGAACTGCCAGTGGTAGATTTAGAGGGGGTGCAAATGGGCCATGCTCACCCCTCAACATTCTCCTAGATTCCATTTGGCAGTTCGGTGGAGCGAATTTCTGACGGGCGAAATCCTGGCTAATACTCTGCCCCCCCCAACTCAAAATCCTGGATCCGCCCGTGTATACTTAGTTACATGTATTGCGTGGTGACGGTCATGGTCATTCTATAGCTGCTGCTCGGTGATTATTTTCACGGTCACGCAACCCTGAACATGACTACAAAGATAACATAAGACTTGCAACTATTGAAGTTGCGCCCAATACAAAAATTATTTCTATACATTTACATGTGCAGCGGCTCTGGCTTTATTAATTGAGGTCTCGCCAAAACAAAATAGGCCGTAATTCACTGATTTGAAACTTCATTCATCTTAGTTAAAAAGTGGTTTTAATTTGCCATTTTTACTCGAGTTGAAATGAACGCCATGAACGAGAAAGGCTCGTGAGTGTTGAAATACATGTGACTGTCGATCCTCTTCTCCAAGCATTTATTGAAGAAATATGCAGTTAGCGTTCTGCAAATTTATCACAAGCGGAAAAGGAAGACTCCACGTTTTTAAAAGCTGAAATTTGAAACTTTCACTTAAATGAACCTCTTTGTCCAATCGTCTTTTCTTTTCTTACCCAACTTTTCCCAGCTGTTGTTTGCGAGGGAGACGTTGTCACTAACATAACTACGACCGAAGACCCAACACGGTGTTCCCCATCTTCATTTCGACGACGGGGATGCTGTTTCTCCCTCTTTTTCTTCGGAATTCCCGGCCCACGTTAGAGATAACCTTACTTAATAGCCCTTAAGGTTAAGTATGACCTTATAGACAATCTTGTTGATTTAGCTGAATATCTACACATCTAGATTTTAACTAAATTCTATAAGTTGAAAATCTGTAGAATTCAGCAATAGGTCACGTGAGCATGTAAATTTAGGAAAAAAGAAAATAGTACATTTATAGGCCGAAAACAAAGGCAACATTCAAAAACATGGACAATCTTCATTTGACGATAAAATTTCAAAAACGCAGAAACCGTTTTCTAAATTATTTCGCTTTCGATTCATGCAAATTTTGAGATTCGTCATAAAAGCATCTGTACCTTTTGGGCAGCCCCTCATGCAAAAGTGGAACATTTTAAAACGTAAGTAATAACCAATGGGTTTGGAGAACAGTGCACAAAGCATCGTATCGGAATGTTTTATATGACTAAGACTATAACAGGGATCAGATGTTCCGAAGTTCGCTAAATTTTGACATGTTAATTTTTTCTATGGTTCTACATATTGCTTTGGAAGCACGTCTTCTTGATACAGTTAGTCACATGACTGAAATTCGTCAATTTAAGTATTAGGCTTCAATTCTTGAGACAAGCATCTAGTCCACATTGAGTAAGTAACTTATAGACAGGACAGGATATCGTAGTCCAACTAATGTATTTCAAGGAACCCATTGTCACGTTAGATATTGCCAGTCATTACTCCCTAGTGGTGTTCGTTGCGCTGCACTTGTGTGCGCCATCTGGTAGTGGCAATGTAATCTGAGATCTGCGTATGGTGGAAGATGTGACGAACAATGCGGGTGTTCAATCGGCCTCCCATTCAGTAACGCTAGAACCTCGCAAAAAGCAAGACTTCGCGAGATTACGTGAGATATTGCCGTGCATTTTAAAAGAGAGCACGTGACTTTGACTAGCTTTTAGCCTCGCTGGTTCCCTGCGTGCCGCTAGGTGGGGCGGCTGGGCTAAGCACGCAGGGAACCAGCGAGGCTTTTAGCTAGGTCCTAGCGTAAGTCCTAGCGTCTACAGAACGCACGCCTGGTTTGTGAGTGCGGAGTGCGGACGTGACCTCGTTTATCACGGATGCCCGAGTTCAGTAAGTCACGTCTAAGGAGGTGCAAAGAGCGGGGGATTGCACTGTCTCTGCGTCATACTCGAGACTTTCTCAATCAAGAGAAGCCGGTATTATGCTGAAAACCCGATATCACTGGTTTGTGTACCTCCGTTCCTCTTTGAAGCCGGACATTTAGTCAGTTCAGCGGAAGGCGACAGAGACCGGAAGTGAGCTGTGTTTGGACAGCAACTCAACTTGGACGGCGCGTGAACCAACAGTTGGGGATACAGTCCCTATGAATTTACATCAGTTCACAGCTACCTGAGTATGTGTTAAATGTCTGCAAATATACCACATCTGTATCAAACGCACTGTTCTCATCCCTCAGTCAAATTGAGGGTTGCGTACCTACGCGACAGCCATTCCGATGTTTTTCATCATTCTATCAAATTTTTAAACAATTTCGCAAGGTATTTGTGAATGCATATGACCCAGTATGTATATTTCGTCCGGGTTATCAAATCAAGGTAAAAGTTGCACATGTAAATCCGAATAAAGATTACACTCCAGAATAAGTGTATTTCTGATACCACCATCCTCTATTACAGAAGGGACATATCCTCTCATCGCTATTAAGATCACTAAACATTCCCTTAGCTATGAACAAAGAATGCATTGAACATCTAAATCCTACGAAGGCTACTCTGTGAGAACTATTTTCTAAACATGCTATGTATTTTCAACAGCTAAGTTATTTTTAACAATTTCAACTTCTAATAACAGAAAATATACTGTTTCTCCAATCCTGGATGTTAAGTTCCCAGCACCGTTGTTGAAATTTTCGCTATGAAAGTGTTGTAACTACCTACACCAGTAGGCCAGACAACTCCAAACCCTGTGCAAATAACAATGGTGTTTTACTTACCCTCCAGCAAAATTATTTTGCACAGTCAACTCATATTGCACTCTATAGCACACGTTTAAGTACCGAGAACTTAAAAATTTAACAACATTTAACTAGTATTCAACAAGTCTCGGCAACAGATGTAAACTAATAGTCATTTTACCAAGCTGTACTCCCATTGCAGTGTGAGACAGACGGACCAGGTTGCAATAAAAAAACTATAAAATCTATTGTGCACACTTTCAATGACTCGTACAGGAGAAATCCCCAAAATGTCAGATCAATACAACATCATTAACATTTTTATGGCAAACATCTTTAGTCACGTGCTGTTATCAAATATAGCCTCTGCTGCTTTGTCAGCGACATGTTTTCCACGCTTTCACTTTTGAGGATGAAACTTAATAACAAAATACCTAAATTCTGAAGTCGTGTGCACTGTTTCACCAAAGTATTTTCAATTTTCATACATATCCTCTTTTCGGAAGACGTATCATATTTGGTTTCGACATATTGACATGAACACAATTTTCTTCTAGTTCTTCAGTTGTAAAAAAATATAAACATTTCTTAGATACTGTATAGATATAGATATGGCTTATTTATACTAACAGAAATCGACAACGACAGGGGGAGGTGACGATAGGACAACGGGGGAGGGGGGGGGGTGTTGCCCTGATAATAAACGGAGTGGCGGTGAAGGCAAAACTTGGGAGTCGACTAGGGGAAGATTGAGCTCACAAAAGTTTGCCTCCACTAAACCAAACCTTCATACCCCTATGATTTACCATCTTCAGACCACAATGACGGTTGAACGCAAAAAAATGCTTTGGCACCATTTTATATTCACAATTAACAGACTATGTTTAACGTCATCAACTGACGTGGAATGTAACAAAACAACTGCTTGAAATTATACTTGACGTGGACTCAGTCTGATGGTCAAGACTCCCTCAAATCTAGTAGCATCCAAACATAAAGCTTCTTCTGTCGTAGTAACAATATCTTGTACTTTAATGTGCTCAAACCGTCGCCAGTAAATGTTGAATTCATGAGCTTAAATCTGGAAAACGTAATGAAGGAAACATGAACAATGTGTACGGGAGCTCAAATATTTTCTAAATTTAACATCACTGTGTACCTATAAATCACAAAACCTGACTGGATTACCAAAGATAGATAGTGACTCCACAAAAACAATAACATCCAGGGGCCACTAGTTGATGTATGGCCTTCAGTTCCAGAAGTACATGTAGTTATTAGTAGTCAGGATCCTGCACCAGTTTTAAACTAATTAAAGAATATGGCATCTCTCTGCAAAGAGAATTTGGACAGAGGAGATGAATTCTCATACATTTGGATAATAATACAATACAGAATTTTTAGAACAAAACATTCAACATACCTGTCCTTGTTAATTGGGTTATGCGTGTCCCGTTCATGCACCAACATGTGGTACTTAGCTATACTAAAGGGAGCTCTATGGAAGGAAATATTGTTTTGGCGCACCCTGTAAAAACACAACATCAGTTTAACAACTCCAGCAATTCTTGTTGTGTACATGTTCTGGTCCCTCAAGGGTTCCCAGAAAGGGTTCAACAATAGTTTACATTATAGACAGATCACAGTCTTTTTACATTATAGATAGATCACAGTCTGTTTCTCGAAAAGACTATTACATGTAGCTTTTATCTACTCAATTTAGCGAGAAGTCAAAAATTTGACTAGAATAGCCGAAGTTGATTTTGTGTCGAAACTCAAAATATAAAGGAACGGGTTCCATGCTGGTGTGGAAAACGAGGCGAGTCTCGTTTTGCTCTTGTTTTTGACACTACCTACCGAAAATTAGAGCTTCTTTTTTGACATACAAGGCATAGCACAATCCATCAATGAATATCGACATCAGTTCGCTGTTTTTTAATTTACATTAGCGTGTGCGGCCACAATCGATCGTCTGCTCTCTCAACAGCAGTAGAAACTCGAATTCTCAGATAATGCACATTGAGTGTGCTCTCTACTCAAACAATCACTCAAAAAGTGGAACAGAGGACGTAAATGCGACAGGTATTCTCTCGTTGATAGCAATTTTTGCCATATTAAGCGACCTTAGTCACGGCTTTGGGAACTTACTTCGGATTTAGGGCAATCCCAATAAGGACAGAGTGTAGGACCTCTTCATGCAACAGTCCTAAAACAAAAATTTTTATAGGAACTTCCCTAACTAGTTTGGGAATTTGGTTAAGGCCCTAATTAGGGACTGTTTCTTGCAACCGGGCACAGAGCAACTTGTTTTGGTCTTCAGACTTATCAAACTTCCATTAATTCGTATTTTCAAAGCTTGTCTCCAGTAAAAGTGACGGTTCTCGCACAGAATTACAAGCAACTGCTTTCGCGGAGGTCACTTTGAAACTGATGTGAGAACGCGCTGTTGTTCAATGGGCGCGGAGCTTTCTCTCTTTGGGTGGACACACGCTCTCACTTTTGACATGCGTATGCTGTGTTTAGCAGGTTTCTTCGTTCTCAAATTGGTTTGTTTCGACCAATTCAAATGAAGTGGCATCCACTTTCAACGCCTTCATTGAGTATAATTGCCAGTATGAAGATTCTCTAAAAAATTACCTCCAATACAGATTGTCATCCTCGCCGCCCCAACCCCAAAACTTGTTGGAATAACCATCAATTTTCTCGAAGATCTCTTTCCGGAAGACGGTGACGCCACCAATAAATTTATCTCCAACAGACCTGCAAGGCAGGAATTTGTCTTTGACAAAGGTGAAGCATTTTTCAACAACACATTGTCAAGACCTATTCTTTAAGCGCCCCTAGTGTCTTATATACATTGTTTCAACATCACCCAAATAAATGTTATGGTTGAGGAAATAAATTGTCGACCTGCTATGGATTTGGTTTACAAAAAAACAGCATTATCACAAGAGCAGTCAGGGGCAACAGTAGTTTTAACAAGAGCAAGCCGTGAAATGCGCCCACGACTTCACCGCTCACGGTGTGGTTCCAGGAGTGTTCTTAGTATCATAAAACGGCCTTTAGAAGGGACACAATACGTTTAACTCGACTTAAATCGGAAAGACATCGTTATCCATAATGCAAATTTTATGAAAATCAGCCAAGGAATTCCAAGATACAGGGGGCAACATCAACTCTAAAATCGCCAACAACCTAACTATTACTTGATCTCTTCCAAACCCAATCAGTCTACATGTACAATTAAATGCAACTAAAGTGCACATGATATGCGAGCCTTTGAATAACGAAATTTCTTAAGGAAATGCTTGATCCAATACAAAGCGACAAGGTAACCTTGTAATTAAATACTAATCGCACTGGTCCAGGCAAAATTTTTCTCAACTGTGGCCAACTGTTGCAGCATATCACCTCTTAAAATCCATTTTAGTACTAGTAAGTTGCTAACTCGCCTTATTAAAGAAACAAAAATGGTTCCACCCCATAACATGAACAAAAAATTAGGGTTACAAATACGGGGATTTTACTTTCATTTAAATGTTTGTGAACACACACTTAGTGGAGGCAATCTCCAACTATACAACACCTACTTGTAGTCAAAGATGTTGATTGCGACACCTTGGTGTCGCACAGTATCCGTGCATGTGTACAGGTTGGTCTCATCCTCAGGGATCAAATCAATGTCGTGGAAGAGTACACAGTCAAAATCGCTTAGTTTCTTACTCTCCACAAACGCTGCATTCATTAGTTTGGCTTTGTTGAATGTTTGTGGTTGTCCCTGTTGAAATAAAGTTCACAATTAATTTGACATAACCAGACAGTTAAGGATTTGCTATTTAATACTCTTTCGGCTGCTTCCCATACCAAACTAAGGCGTGCCCAGTGGCGTCAACAAGCTGATAGCCTCGTTCCGGCCCACAACGCGCAGTCAGCTTCTTGTGAAGTAGACAATGACCATCGTCTCTATCCAGAATAGCGTCTCTATTCTGGATAGAGACGATGGCCATTGTCTACTTGTGAAGCACAAACTCAGCCACGTTCCTGAGTGTATTAACTTCCCTATTTGGAAAGTCGTGATTTGATTAGCCCAACAGGCGTCGTTACTTTGTATTTAAAGTCCTTCTCTCAAACTGCCCATGTGGTTCCAGTATCCGAAAATACTTACTACATAAATTCTTAATTTCGAAACTCTTTCTTTATACTCTTTTCTCCTTTCTTGCCAAAAGCGATTTTTTAACAGTATTTGACCCTTCTCTCTGAGCGTATGATTACCGGTTGTCATCGGGTATTTCCGTACCCACATTTCCGGCTCATCAGTTCAGGAACTTGTCCTGAACGCCGCCATTTTTTCCTTGTAACTGAATGTGCTATGGCTTGCTCGAAAAGTCTTCATTATTTTGTTTTATTAGTAATATATCGTGATTCGTTTGCATATGTAGTGTATTTATAGTTTGTAGTTAGTGGTCGTTGATTTTTTTGGAATGTTACGCGTACTTAGTATGTTAAAATAGCATTGGTGTTTAGTTCCTTACGTAGGCCGGTCGAACCTAGGAACCAATATGGGTCGAACCAATTTTTTTGGTTTTTATTTTTTTCCTCGTTTTGAAAAAGTACTTTGCTATCATCGGAAAGGTAGTACATTCTACTCAGTAAAAATCGAAAAAGTATCAAAATCGGGGCAAGCACTGTAAAGTTATTGCAAGTTTTGTGGCGAAATTTGGGTCACTTTGTTTGGATCGCGTCGGCCATATTGGAGGACAGCGGGATGAGTTACGAGTTTAAAACTTTGTGTAAATTGTTTTCGCCAACAAATTACGGTGAAATTTAGTTAGACATATCTTTACTTACTATTCTGCACGATTTAGCAGTGTTCACCAAATTTCAGCCTCGCAGTTGTTACTCATTAAGTGATAAATGTGCTCACAATTCCCGTTGGACTTCGTCTCATTTCTGGCGGCACCTACAATGTCGACTTTTGCTGAACTGAAAGGCATGTTCAATCGGCTACTTTGTAATTTGTGAAGATTTAACGTTGATACATTTTGACAAACGTTGCTACAAAAAAGAAACTTTGTTCAATTTTCGTGTTTTTTGTGTTTGTGGCCAGCGACCAGTTAGGCCTAAGGGTAGTCTTGGCGCAAAGCTGTCTCCATGTAGGCCTACTAACAAGCTGTATTTTGACTATAGTCTTCACTGGTTGCTGGTGACTGAGGCTAACTAAGGTCTGCCGCGGCAGTGTGACACAGGACTAACCAGCCCGTAATTTCATGCAAGTATCTGAAACTACCCTTGAATATATGCAGCATTTATCATTTGACCATTTTACTTCGACAAAACAGCTTGCAACCGCATGCATTTACCGTTCGCCAGTGTCTGGTCTCGATCCGCACCGGGTCCGATAGGCTGCGGTCCCGAGTCTGGCAAAATAATTTCTGTCAAAATTTATTCGCCACATTTCTTCAGCAAATTCCATAAAATTGTCCGTAGTTTGATTTTATCAAAATTAAGGCGCGCTGTCGATTTTTTTATCCCCGTTTGCTGGCTGGTAACAGTACAGGCACTGCTCCAGTCGCACTGACGGCGTTTTCTCAGCCTGGGTTCCTGAATGAATTGTACTTCCGGGTTCGCGGAAAGTTCAAAATGGCGGTGGTTCTTCAGGAGCGAATCATGAGTGGCGCGTTCATTTAAACTTTTTTCGAGTACGGATCGTGTATTAGTTATGGGGTAGGTACTTCTTGGATCCTTATAACATCTTCTAACCATGTAATAAGGGTTAACAACGCGTGAGAGAAGGACTTTAAAACACGAGCAGCGCGCAACTCTCATACGCACCGACAATCTCCGCAGACATTTATCCATAATATAAAACGGAAAGTTCACACAAATTCCGTCTCCCCCGTTCCACTCCTTCATTGAGCCTATTTCGGTACCGCCTTTGTCCCAGGTAGTGTACCTCGCTTTTACTTAGATTCGAATTGTTCTTTTTTTCTCGCGGCCGTTTTTCGCAGACGCGGAGGGAGGCTGGCCAGTTTCGTAATGGCCTTTGGCCTCGGTGACGGTTCGTCGGCTTAACCTGCCTCCCGTTCAGTAACGCTGGGACCTCGCTAAAAAGTAAGACTTCGCGAGATTACGTGAGATATAGCTGTGCACGTTAAATGAGAACACGTGACTTTGACTAGGTTTTAGCTAGGTCCTAGCGTAGGTCCTAGCGTTTACTGAACGCACGCCTGGATAAGTCTGTCCGTCACCGTCGGATTAATTTCACTCCCTCCGGCTTCCATCGCTTATACAGTAAATATTTTCGGCCTGTCGACGCCAAACTTGGACTTCGGCTTTGCGGCAATTATCGATTATGTTTTGTCGCAGTGTCATAAATTTTGTTCTGATGAGCTGCAGTACATTATACTTGCATTAGATTCTGAATGCAATGCGTATTATTAAAGACAAAGTGAGGCGAAGTTGTGGCAGTTTTAGTGCACCCGTTGACCTGTGAAAAGCAACCATAGTGTGCTCGCTGACCACTTACGTGTAGGATACAATTATGAAATCACTTTAGTTTTCTTTACTCATGATTAACGGAGAAAGACAATGTTCAGCAAGATGTCGTGCCACAGAACTCGCCTGATGCCCTGAATAGGCTTACGAACATTACCGAATTGTTGGTTTCCCCGAAACTAAGGAATCTTCCCTATTTGAGTTACAATATATTTTGAGACAAATTTAATTAACGCGATTTATCAGTCTGAACGAATAATTGACAGAAGGCATACACAGCTTTGCAAAGCTAGACAGTGAACGCGTGCTCATACATGTTACAGTTTCAATTCCGAGTCCCAAAAACATAGTTTAACATTCCTCATGGACAACAAGACCGCTGCCGTACGAAAGCGAGCGTTTACCAGACCAGAGCGTTTGACTTGTGCCATAATAGATATTAGTTGACTTATATTTCATCATCATAGTTCATATACAGTCGTATAGCTCTTACCTGTTCAGCCACTATGAGAAGGTAACTAATCTTCTGTTTTTGCAGATATGAGTGAATAGTGTCCAAGAACAACAGCAGGTGGTCTTCCCGATCTCTATATGGCACCACAACTGCCATCTTGTGGCGGGAAATACAATCTGCCGGCGACCAAACACCCATTTCCACTGATGCGTACTTTTCTAACAACTCCCGATGAGTCTTTCTTTCAGTTTCTTTATATCGTCTGTCTAAAACAGAAAAATACCTGAGGAAGATGGAATAAGAGCAAGGCAAGCGATGACAAATGCCCACCATGTGCATCGCATACTTTACAGATACAAGGGATCATTAAAAAAAGTAAAAAAACACTAGGTGCTCAATATTGCCGATCAAATCCGTCAAAAAAGGGGCAGGTGCCGTCGTCTTCATCTCAGTAATTTACTTGTCAAATTTCCCAAACATCCACCAAGACACTCGATGGAAATCGAGGCAATCGCAAAGAAAACTTAAGTTACCATCAACTGTACTCTACACAAAAGGAGCACTTGATGCCAAGTTCCATGAATAACCATCAAAGAACTTTCTACAAATTGGAACGCAGACAAAAGGATTTGTTCACGAAAACAACAACGGTTTTAAAACTTGACATGTTTCGGTGTCATTTATTAAACACCATCCTCAGAAGTCATAATACAGTGGCCACCTAGCTAGGCCCAGCAACAAGTAATGAAGCACAGATACAGTCAGTTACAGGGAGTGACAATGAACTAGACCAACAGTGACAACCTGTGGTGTGGCAGTTGCCTATTGAGATTGGGCTTGCACCAACTGATATGTAAAGCCTCACGAATTTTAAGCTCCTTTGTTGTTACTGCCTGGTCTATTATTGCAAAGTCATTGAAAGAGCACTGCTGATAACAATGATTGGAGCTCTGCAGGTGAATATTTACAAATTGATGGTATAGCAATGGGTTCACCTTTGGCTCCCATACTAGCTGGCATGTTTTTAGGTCACCATGAGAAAACATGGATTGAGACATACACTGGTCCTCACATCTATTTCTATCGACGATATGTAGATTAGTCGGTGGGCCAGATTTTGTAGGGCCTCTAGAAAATGGTTTTTGTGAGTACTTTAGGGGGGCAATTTTAATTTAGTGTTTATTAATTCATTTATTAGAGTGTTTTCAAAATCTAAAAAGTTCCCACATATAAAGTTGCACATTTTTGAGAAATTTGAGTTTGAAGTTACATAATAATCACCAAAGAGCTTAGTAAACTTATATTTGTAAAAACAACAGTTTGGGTGACTTTTTTGTAAAACAAGTAATATGGTCCCATCAGTGCCATTGTATTGAACAATATTACACTCACATTACACGTTTTACTATTGTAAATTAATTGTAAACAGTGAAATT
>NMRA01000419.1:0-12986 GCA_002633005.1 Phoronis australis | reverse complement strand
CTTGAATTATACAGGCATCACACTCCATGGGAGCAGCCATATTGAAGTAACTAAGCACAACAATACAATCTGGCTCTCTGATTGGTCAATTCAATAGAAAAGCGCCATCAAGTGGCAGGAATGTGCATCATATTTTGTGCAACAAAAACACCTTTTTTAAAAAAATGTGCACGTGTAGACGTGGGAACTTTTTGGAATTTGATTTATGGGTATATTATCTAGCCAAATAGAAATAACTAGGTTGCCCCCCCAAAGTACTCACAAGGGTGAACGCTATGAGATCTGGCCCACCGACTAGATGATGTGTTTTGTATATTTGAAAATCAGCAGTCAGCCCAGGAATTTTTGGTGTACTTAAACTCGAGGCTTCCTAATTTGAAAGTCAGTGTAGAATTAGAGGTCGATAACATTTTGCCATTTCTGGACGTGTTAGTAGAGCGTGATGGTACCTCAGTGATAACATCAGTATTTCATAAGAAGACCTACACAGGACTGTACACTTGTTTTCATAGCTTCACATCCTTTGTTTATAAAGTAGGTCTCATAAAAACGCTAATAGACAGGGTATATCGCATTAACAACACTTGGGCTAGATTTGATTCTAATATCAAAGAACTTGCAACGAATTTGCAAAAGAATGGCTATCCCCTAGAATTAGTCAATAGGTTACTGAAAGCAAGACTCCAACGTAACCCTGATGATGTTCATCCTGTAGACAAAACTAACTACAAGTACTTTAAAATACCCTATGTTGGGTTTTACGCCAACATTGCTCAACGAAAACTCAACAAATTGGTGAATGATTACTGTGTGAACTTAAGAGTTGTATTAACATTCAAGTCTCTAAAACTGTCGAGTTTATTTAACCCTATGGACAAAATTTCTATGGGTCTACGGTCCAAGGTAGTATAAAAAATTATCTGTGCTGGATGTGGCTCCAGTTATATAGGCGAAACTGTTCGTCATTTGAAAACCAGGACCAAGGAACATCTAAATTCTGACAGTAATTCACATGTAAATATTCACCTGCAGAGCTCCAATCATTGTTATCAGCAGTGCTCTTTCAATGACTTTGCAAAAATAGACCAGGCAGTAGCAACAAAGGAGCTTAAAATTCGTGAGGCTTTACATATCAGTTGGTGTAAGCCCAATCTCAATAGGCAACTGACACACCACAGGTTGTCATTGTTGGTCTAGTTCATTGTCACTCCCTGTAACTGACTGTATCTGTGCTTCATTACTTGTTGCTGGGCCTAGCTAGGTGGCCACTGTATTATGACTTCTGAGGATGGTGTTTAATAAATGACACCGAAACATGTCAAGTTTTAAAACCGTTGTTGTTTTTGTGAACATATGCTGTTACTTGCTATCATGGAGACAAAAGGATTGCCACTAAGGACGCCACAGTACTGAGTCGGAGCAGTCCGAGAGTCATCGTCATCTACGCTTCTCTCAGTAAGAACACATACATATATGCTATTTTTCATATTGGTAATTTGGGAGGTTTAGCAGGCAGAGGCAGACAACAACAACAATACAAAATGATAAAATAGCCACTACCAGAGTTTCCAGCAGACAATCCCGAGTCGTACATTTGGAAACCAGCAGTTCAGGGACCAAACGTAGGCTAAAGTCCAAATATGTACTAGAGAAAAATCTGAAAGTATGAGTAGAAGATTTCGGGGTTGAGCCACCAATCGAAACAGTGAGATGGGCATTTTTGTTGTTTGAGTTGAATTGAAGCAAAGAATAGGGCGGAGTAGACTCGATGCGTTCTCAGATTTTGTTTGGTAAAAATCGCCTGTACTTAAAATACTACAGGAGGTAAACTGAAGTATACAATCGTTCGACAAAAATCAGTTTACGACCCATGCACTCAGCAGCACATGTGCAGTGTTGTGTGTGCAGTTCATTCTACTTTCACCAAACATACACTCGCGACAATCCGCTGCTATTTCAGGTAACCCTCAAATAACCAAGAATTACAAAAATCTGGTTGAATAGCAGCACATTCGAACAACAGTTGCGCTATCTGTAGTAATTTGCTTTCAGAATCTAGAGTTGGCTCGTGACCAACATTGTCAAACAAGTGCTAGAGTTGGCTCGTGTCCAATATTGGCAAACAAGTGCTAGAGTTGGCTCGTGTCCAATATTGGCAAACAAGTGCTAGTTTTCAATTCGCAAGTTTTGCGTTTTGCCACCCTATTTTCGGATCCTCACTTCGGTTTTCGGTGGAAGTAAAAGGGATAAAAATATGAGTTAGAATAACATGTTTGAAGTCAGTCTTCATGAGTCACGTGTAGTAGACTTGAGGGGAAATGATTCACAACTTTTCATTTTGTTCCTAGAGTTCTGGACAGAGTGGAAGACAGGCGGCAAATCCAGAGATGTGTACAAAGCCAGGCAAAACGCAATGAGAACTGTTCAGTTCTTCCAACTGACGCAGGGATACATGGCCGGTATGCCTATTCGACCGGTAACCCAGGGCACTTAGCATAGGTGAACGAGGTACCAACATCTGACCTCCAGAGCACTTGAAATTAAACCTTAGTATATACAGAAATGTACATCTGCCGTTGTCTACACACTGGGTGTGACCCCTGGGGAATTTACAGGGGGCAAAAATGGTCTAGATTAGAAATTCCAGGTACCGGCTAAAAATGCTCTAAAACGAGCAATCTTGCCGCACTGAACACCGAAAGACCAATGACAGACAAAAATGGAATCTGGAAACGGTCCGCCAGAAACCGAAAAAGGATCCCTAAAAATAAGCTAGCTCATACGTTCGAAGTATTACAACAAGAGCAACGCGGAGCGTTGAAATGCGATTATTTGCATCATAAAAATGGCCACTAAATGGCGCAAAAATGTCGAATCAATCTGAAAATGGGAACATGCCATCGCTTCATTAATAGAAAGCTGTTTACTAAATGTCGTAAAAATCTGTCAAGGAATTTCAGGGGAACAAAGGAAAACGGAAAAAATGAAATTGCCACTAGGGGACACACGCCTCAAAGTCGCCGTCGTCTGTTGTTAGCTTCATATGAATGCACTTACTAAATTTAATAGAGATCCTGCAGTGGGTTAAGGAGATACAGCTATGGGCGCAAAAAAACTAGCACTAGGAGGCGCCACAGTAGTCGAAGTCGTCATCGTCAACAGTCCTCTCTAATTTTCAAAATCATCCTTAGAATGGTTTGGTTGATAGAGGAGTGGACGCCAAAAACAGACTCGAAAACAGCAAAAATGGCCACTACGTGGCCTAAAATACTTCGATTCCATCCGAAAACAGGAGGATAGCGTCGTATCACCAATAGATAATTCTAGTCCAAATTTTAAGTAAATCCGTTGAGGACCCTTGAAAATATAGAGATAAACTTAAAAAACTAAAATTGCCACAAGGGGGCACACCGGTAGCCCGACCCGTCCAAAAGTCGTCGTCGTCGTCGTCTGCTGTCAACATGAAATAAATATTCTTGCTAAATTTAGTAAAGATCATGCAAACGGTTTAGGAGAAACTGCCATGGGCGCAAAAAACTGCCACTAGGAGGCGACACAGTACTCGAAGTCGTCGGAAAATCATCGTCAGCCGTCTTCTTCATAATAAGAACATACAAGCCAATTTTCACAATCATCCTTAGAGCGATTTTGTTGATAGAGGGGTGGACTCGAAAACAGTAAAAATGGCCACTAGGTCAGGTGACACAAACTACGTCAAATCCATCCAAAACGTGAGGATAGCGTCATCTCACTCAATGATGTCTATGCCAAATTTTATGAAAATACCTTTAATACCTTTGAAGATACAGTGGTAAACATAAAAAATTAAAATTGCCACTATGGGGCACACCAGCAGTCGGGTCTGTCCGAAATTCGTCGTCATCCGTGGTCAGCTTTATAGGAACTCATCTCCCAAAGGTCATCAAGATCCTATGCGGGTGCATAAAAATAGTTAAATATGATTCAATACTTACCACTGACCACTATTTGCCCAAGACAAACAAAATTCACTCCGTGTTGTGCCCACCTGAAACCCACAGGAATATCAACAAGAGCAACGCCGAGCGTTGAAGTGTGCCCACGACAGTACTGAAAACGGTGTGCTTATATAGTGTTTTTAATATTACAAAAAATGACCATTAGATGGCGCAGAATTTGTCAAACCCGTTCGTATTGAGAAGCAGGCGCCACCTCTGTAATACACAATTATTTGCCAAATTTAAAGAAAATAAGCCCAGAATTCCAGATATTTTGAGGTAAACGTAGAAATCAATTAAGAGTAGGGGCACAGCTATAGTCTGATTGGTCCAAAATTATCGCCATCTGTTGCCAATAGGAGCTCATCTGCCTTCAAAGGGTGAAGACGATACAGCCGTAGACGTACAGAAAGCAAAATTGCTACAAGGGGGCACAAGAATAGTCGAACGCGTCGGGAAAGTCAACGTCACCCGCTCATCGCATCAGGAACACAACCGTCAATTTTCATAACGACGGATTTTTTGAGTGGTTTGCCAGATAGGGAGGCAGACGTCAAAAGCATAATTTTAAATGGCCACCACGTGGCGCAGAAAACATCAAATGTGTCCGAAAATGGGAAGGCGTTGTCGTCTTCTTAATAGAACCTGTATGCCAAATTTCATGTATATATATTAATGAACTCTGACGATACAGAGGAAAACGTAAAAAAGCCTTCTGTCACTAGGGGGTACTATGGTACTTGGATCAGTTCGACACTTGTTACAGTTTGTCGTCGGCTCCATAGGAACACATCTTTCCCATTTCACAAAGCTTCTTCAAAGGACTAAAGGAGAAGGCAATCTTTTTCATGTCGTTTTCATTAAAAATGCAGTCCGTTTATTATCCCAGACATATGTTTCAGTTAATTACGGCTTCCCGTAACTTTATTAATTGGTAGTGCCCTACTCCGGAAGTGACGTTTAACGGGTTAAGAATTTCCCGCCATTTTGTTCCTAGTGCGTTCAACTTTGCTGTCGGATCTGTACTACTGTTTTTTGTGCTGCATGGTTTCTTAAAATTGTCACCACTTCCCATCGACACGTATTCTACAACAAGCTAGGTTGTTATGGCCACCTCAATGGAATGCTGTTGCCACTGGATGGTGACCTGAGCACCCAAACCGCTTACAGCCCGCCGCGTGACTCCCTTGCCACACACCTGGCACATTCTAAATAGCTCCAATACTTTAGTCACATCCACAATAAACTTATCAAAGTTTGGCTCACCGGCCTGATCACTGGGCGAAGTGGGCCTGTGTTCACTCCCACTACTTAGCATCGCTGCAGGTCTGTTTACAGGCTCTGCGCTGGAGACAACACCAGCAGACAGGGCGAATCACTGCAAATTCCCGGACTTGCACGCTCTGGAGTACGTTCGGAGGCACGGGTGATGGTAGATGAAGGGCCTCTAGTCACCCTAGAGGCCAAAGCTCGCGAGGCTACTCGCTTCAAAAATACACTTATCATAAATGAGGTAAAACAATGACTGAGTGGACAACTCCCACAGTCAGAGTAAGGCACGACTAATTAATAAAATTACGGGAAGCCATCATCAACTGAAAAACATGTCTGGGATAATCAACGAATCGTATTTTACTAGAAAAGAGAAGGTTGCCTTCTCCTTTAAGGAGATTCAAATTCAGACACAAGAAAACAAAATCGTCACTAGGGGCGACACACTGGTCGCATCTATCTGATAGTCAACGCCAGTCGTGGCCTTCTCATCAGGAACATATCTGTTAATTTCCATACTGATCCTTTAAGCGGTAAGGCTGATAGGAAGGCGGACGCCAGAAAACCCACGCAAAAATAGCAAAAATTGCTACAAGGAGGCACAGAAACGTCAAATCTGTCCGCAAGCGGGAAGACGTTGTCGTCTCCTTATTAGAAACCTATGTGCCGAATTTCATGAAAATACAATAGTGATCTACGAAGATACAGAGGCAATCGTAAAAAATGCCACTAGGGGGCACAGTGGCATATGGATCAGTTCGACACTAGTTACCGTATGACGTCAGCTCCATAGGAATGCATCTTTCAAACATCACAAAGCTCCTTCAAAGGGTTGAGGAGATTCAGCCGCAGACGCAAAAAAAAAACAAAATCGCCACTTGGGGGCGACACAGAATTGGGATTTGTCCGAAAGCCAACGTCATTTGTGGCCTTCTCACCAGGAATACACCTGTAAATTTTCATAATAAGCGGCACGCCAGATAGAAACACAGACACCAGAAAACGGACGCAAAAATAACAAATACGGTCACGAGGTGGCGTAAAATCAAACGAATCCGTCCGAAAATGGAATGGCATCATCACATCCTTATTAAAAACCTATAGGCCGAATTTGACGAAAATCCATAAAGGAATTCCTAAGGTAAAAAATAAAAAAACTGCCACTAGTAGGCACAGTGGTACTCGGATAGGTCTTTTAAGAGTTTAAAAACTCGTCATCTGCAGTTAGACGCATAGGAACCCACCAGCCAAATTTCAATAAAATCTTGCAAGGGGTTTAGGAGATATAGCTGAGGACGCCAAACAGCGAACGACGGACGCACAATATACCCCCACAAATAAATATGTGGGCGCTTGAAACGGTATTCCGTGTTCGGTGACCATTTCTGCTTGTGAAAGGGTTTATATGTGTATTGACTACAGCTGCCTCGTCTGGATACACTGTATGCGCATTGGTATGTGCACATAATCGCGTAAGATTATTGCAACCACACTTGTGATGTCCTACGTCCAATCAAAAATGTTTTGAAGGTCACGTGAGCTATAAAGAAAGTGTACCCCATACATTTAAGTCAGGCTTGTAGTATTTGTTGTTATTTACGCGCGTTATTTACGTCTGCAAGCGTGAAACTTAGGGGCGGATCTAGGATTTTTAAAAGGGGAATGTATCAAGGATTTTTAAAAATGGAGGCCATGTCAACAATTTGAAAACTCCAGATTTGATATCACTAGTAAATCAAAGGAAAAAGAGGGCGGACCCCATGGATCCGCATGCAAACATAGCTCAGATTTGTTTAGCCGGAGACCGTAGCGGCGAGGCAAATCTAACTAACAATCACTTGCTCTCATTTGAAATACACAGCAATATCTCCCATAATCTCGGGAAGTCTCGAATATCTATTCTAGCTCAAATTTTCATTGGCAATAAGTTACAGTTGGGTTACTCGCTGGTTACCTGCCTGTCCGTTAAGGGGTAGAGAACGCGCAGGTATCACTTAATTTTCCTCGGAAATTTTTTACACCGGCTTTTCTGATTAGCTGGTCGAATTCTTAACAGGTAGCGCTTTACGTAAACAAATTGGAATGACTGACGGAGGAAGTGTAAATGTGGGTGTAATTTGTGGTCTGTTCTACAGACAAATCGGTGCTCAATTCATGTTCAAGAAAGGTGAATCAGAAAGTTGTTGTGCCTTTTCCGAAAAGGCACAACCACAACTTTCCAAAATACGGAGCGCATTTTTACTGTCGCTGACTTTTGTTTGCGTTGCTGTCCTGTATTAACACAGTATACATAACACAGCGGTTGAATTGGATTGATGTATGGGAATTGTATGTGCTTCAAGCACGCGGCTATTAAACATTACTGTACAAACGAAACATTTACTGTCAAGTCACTCGCATGACAAGGCTAAACATCGTTTCACAGTCCGCCAATTTCTTTCGTTGTTGTAAAGCTAACCAACGACTTCCGAGGTTACACCAATCAGTGACAAAACGCGTGCTACTGAATGATACCAGCGTGTTCTCTACCCCCTAGCGGACACGCAGGGAACCAGTGAGAGTTAGGCTACAGCTTTCTATTAGGGGAGATAACCGACTCACAGAGCTGTGAAAAACGCCGGTTAAACGGGAACTAAACCCGCTCTTGTCGAATTAACAGCCGTTATCTCTCTAAAACAACACGATTCTTATCAAATTTTGAAAACACCTCAAAATCAGTTGAAAGACTCGCCTGTGTTTAGGTGAGATATACAATGTACAATTGCACGGAAAACCACCCGTCAACAACCATAATATCCACTCTGACACATTGATTATGTGCTTTTAGTTGAATCATGCTTTTTCCAATCAAGGGAGATGTCAATGTTGAATTATCAGGGGGCTGAATGAGCACTGATTGAAATCGCAAAACCAGGGTTTAGTATCCTTTAAAACGTATCCCGAAAACACACCATGGTCTTCCCAAGCGTAACAACAGTTAATACCGACTGGAGAAATATACCGTACATGAAGGGATTCAACGATGTGTGAACATTTCACTCAAAACGGAAGCCCAAGCAGATTAAAGTTAAAGAGGTATGGAACGCGAAAGCTCGTCAAAAATATCTTTTTAACAAATCTTGACGAAAGTACCATCTCGCACCGTCAACTACAGTGCAGAGTAATTCACTTTCCCCTGTGGGGAAAATTCCATAAAAATCACAAAATTCACGTTTTTGAAATACGCGCGAAGGAAAAACTCCGTGGTTACCTCAGAGTTTCTAGTCTCCCTCTCACTCATGATAAATACGCGCGTGCGCCCACACTCAGTTGCCTGAAGGAGCTTGAGGTCAAAGGTAACATTTTCCATTGAAAGGAAATGTGTTACGTCTCTGTTTTGCCATGCCAAATAAGGGGATGCGCTTTGCCTTGTGGGAGAAAAAAGGCGACGTGGCTAGCAGTTGACAGATCGTTTTTTTGAAATTTGAAATTAAAAGAAAACGCTTTGATATCAACAGAAATTAAAAATCTTTACTAAAAAACCCTAAAAATACCTGGTGAGCAGGTTGAATTCTGTTTCAGTGGCATAGAACCGCCGTTAATATAGCAATTTAGTCTGTTTACAATACAACTAATCTGTACTTCTCGATCGGCTTTACAGCTTCGCTAGAATCCCGAAAACTGAATTTTAACTTCTTATGAATATTGACATAAACTTTTACGCGTATTAAAATACGTGATTAGTTGGGTGAATGCGTATAACTTTTATTTCACATTCAACAAAATGACATTTAATTCAAACTGGGATCATAGTTTTCTACTTACATGTACTCAGACCTTCAGACACGCACGGGCAAAACGGTAAACTCCTGTTGGCGAATAACAATGTCTGCTGTTGAGAAGGCGGCAAGTCACATTCAAAAACTCTGAATACCTCTGATATTCTCTGCCGGGCAATAAGTGGTATTGTCTCAATGATGTACCTGGAGAGAGTAGATATCTCCTGTTGGGTCCTTTTCCCAAAAAAATTGAAGTGTGCCCCTAACACGTATACGGCCATCAGTATCAGGAAACATAATCCCACGTAACGAGAGGTCAGTAATTTGCACAACCGATATACTCTTATTTTCATCCTGTATCTAGAAATGTCGGTCTTCGGTCCAGGGTGATCTGAAAAAATAAAATTTACTTTTGTGGATAAAGAAATGTTGCGATCCTAAAGAATTATACTTTCTTAAGGTTTGTCTAGTGTAAACTACTGAAATTACTGAACATTGGTAGGCCTACAGTATATTTGATAGGTCTCACACGCATACACTGTAGCTTAGTCACAGTGGATCTAGAGAGGAAGACTAATATACTACTGACTATTATCTGCACAAAAAGAAAACTAGAATATTAACTTAAATTATCTGTTTGATTAACTGGAACTGACGGTGTACCTTCGACTTCTCCTTGTGAATTGTTGCATCGCTATGAACACTTGCTATTAAGAGACACTAGTTCTCGACAGATTCTGATACAAAAGACATTATCGTGGAGAAAAGTGGTCTTCTGAGAACTGTAAAAGCCCGGAAATCGAACATGCAAGCCCTGCGGTCGCAGTCTAACGCTTGGCTGCCGGAGCTAAAAAAGCTAGATACATGACAGAGCGTTTTTAAAGCAATACCACGTTCATCCGATCTTGAACGGGATACTTTCAGAAAATAATCCGTGGGGTGGCGCTACAACCAAGTCATATACAAATCGACCACCAGGACTCACGGGCGGAGATTAGTCCTATGGCTACGGATCGTGTTATCTCTAACAACTGAAAGATAGACCGTTGCGCATTTACCCGTACTGCGAAATAACACCAACGCATTATACGCCGCCACTGAGATGAATGTGTTGCCGTCATTACACTAAAACCAAGTAAAATGGAATTAAAAATAAAATAAAATTAATCTGATGAGTCTGCTTATCTGTAACGCTGTATTTTTTCTTTCTTATTCTCTGGTGGCTCCGTGGTCAGCGGACCTCTCGGGTCCTTCACGGAGTCTCCATAAGCGTAAATCTGTATCAACTGTATTTTTTGGTTTTTGACTTAAAGTGAATAAAGTGTATTACTACTACTACTACTAACTACGAGTACTGGTTCCCAGGATGTACGGACCAATTATGTGCTGTTGTTAAGTTACGCAAAGGCATTCCTAAGACTGATCACTGGAGCTGTCTGGTCTCTGCTTGGTAAAGTAGGATGCGGCAAGACGTCTTTCCTATGTAAGCGAGCACGTTCATTTTTTCACATCCCACAGAACTTTCAAAACCGACACTAGTGAGTAATGGCTCCCTTCCAGTGTCTTATTCAATTGTTATGAACTGATTTGCACAAACATTGCGCAACATTGGTCATTAACGAAATTAAAAAAAAATTAGGGCGTTTTGTCCCTTGCTTGAGGTAAAAGGTTCACCTCTCTGTGGTAGAGCTCACGAAAGTAGGCGTCTTTCACCGGTTCGCACATAATCAACAAAAGCAAAAACTTTCTTCAAGTTTCACGAGACGCATAGTCCTATAACGATATAACATGGAAATATTGATCTATTGAGAGTAATTATGAAACAGTGTGACATGCCATTAGATAATCCATAACTACCACGTGACTAAAGCATATTCCATTGAATCGTTTAGTTTAGGGTTTCTTTCGGAAAAGAGTAAATACCAAGAGCAAATCAACTAGTAATGTTATGCTTGAAAAGATTGAGTTTCATATCATAGTTTTTTACATCATTTTATTATTTTGGACGCTTTTTGACGGATGTCAATTCAAGTTACTGAAAAAGTCACATGTATTCGCAATATGCCTTTTAATTTTACAGAAACTCAAACAGACATTCTGAAAGAGCGCTGACCTTTCAGCAACTACGATTACGTATCTTAACTTTTCAAACCACTTACTGGTCCTAGTTTCCTGTTGCTGATGCTATTGTAACGTTATTCACTCCAGCTTTATATTTATCTTTCACTTTCTGTTTTTTTTTCTGTTCCGAACTTGATCAGCATTGAACTATATAAACATTCGAATGCTCACGTAAGTGGGTTGTTTGAATACTTGACTCGCCAACCAGAAGATCGCAACGCCTATAATGTCACGTGACGTGGAAATCTGGCAGCAGAGAATGATTGGTTCGTCAAGCAAGACCGGTGTGCTAAATGATATTCACACAGACTTATGCGAACATTATCTTCCCTATGAATCTCGCCATGACAAAGACAAAAGGCAAGAGCCTTTAGAAAAGGTTCCTACGGGAACGAGGTGAAGATTTACGTCGAGGACACCTGACATGTAAACAGCTGATGTTTCAGAAGTCAACGCAAATCCGACGAGCCTCATAGAGTTGACACCAGCCTCGACAAACGAAAACTGCACGAATGCGGTTAAAATAATAGTAAAAATCCTTAATGAATAACAGTTCTTTCCTCAAAGTAAAGCGAACGATTTACTAAAATATTGAGGGGATGAAGAAACCTACTGAGCTGTAACTGTAACAGTTTAGCCGAGAATTTTGTGTCCAGTGATCGCCAATGGTCGACCCGGCGCCGTGACAGATACAAGTAACAGGCCCAAATTCGGAATAACTGTAACCATTCAAATTAACATTTAAAAGGTATTTATTTTGATGAAGCCTACACCAGCCTATCCCGGTCAGTACTTGAGTGGTGACCGTGATTATGACCTCCTAAGACAGACTAAACAAAGCACACTTGCCGACTGCGGAATGTTCCCAATCTGTTGTTTGGTATATATCTGAGTTATTATGCTAGGTACATGTCAATACGGGCACTGCGTATTCGCTACGTGCTTGCCGTTTCTGTAGTGCCACGCGTAGCGCCAAAATGCTACGTATTTTCAGTAATTAATATGCATTTTCTCCGATCTTTGTTCACAATAAAGTTTTCAATCCTTCTCTTTGGCTTTTACTGACACTTCATTGTCGAAATAATAACAACATTACGAGCCTTGCTCGACAGGGCCAATAGGAGTTACGAAGGAATAGGAATTAGACCTATAACAACACTCACAGTCAGTATACAGTAGATGTAAGAGCCTCTAAGTAAGTAGGCATGCAATGCATTTTGACTCTTGATTGACTATATTTTGACTCGTTTTCGTCAGTGCTATGGAAATGGTTCATATGCATGGTTATACATGCGGGCAACCAGCCTGAAATTATAGGGGGCTCGAATTTTTCGTTATGCGGACCTTTTACGGAAAGACATCAACGAGGACTAAAAACGGGGCGGGTGTACACACAGTGAATTAATCCACCGTTTGCTCATTGCCGCGTCACTTTTAGGCTTTGAGAAAGGCCAAAAATTGACAGGACTTTCATCTCTGTCGGTATAACGACTGTCTGAATTACACACACCATAACAACACCTCTTGGCTCTTGGCCATTTAAAATAAACATTGTAGTTGAACGTGTTTTGTCCCACAGCCGCTAATGTTTGTCGGACAAGATGGCGACTTGAACTGCAGTTGGAGGAGTGTCCGGAATGCAGCATTGTCAACAAAATTTAGGGAACGCGAGTAACTTTAAAGGCCTATGGTCCGAGTTATAGAAGAAAAAAACCTCTTAATGCCGTTTAAGCCGGTTTTTTGATGTGACATGGAGTTCAAAAAGTTATTAACTTTCAACTCGTGCAAAAAGTTTGAAAAAAATCGTTGTAAATACTACAAACGAATGAAATGTTTACAAAGAATTTAGTATCCCGAC
>NMRA01000418.1:256947-394799 GCA_002633005.1 Phoronis australis | reverse complement strand
TGAAATTTGGTTTGTGCCCCCCCCCCCCCCAAACACTGAAACAGCACACATTTAAATCTTTTTAATCCGTATAATTTTAATTACCGGGGTTAATTAATAAACTCACCATTTCCCTACGCTATTACTGTTTTATTTTTTGCGGCAGCCAAGGGGGGGGGGGCCTGCCTCCTGGACCCCCCCCCCTAAATCCGCCTATGAGTCGTCGACAGATTTCCGAATTGCCCGTGATGTGCTCTAACAAGGTAACAATATATTCCTTCATGACAATTCTATAGCCGTTGAAGAGCAGGCAAGATATGTTAACAGGCCAAAACTGGGCGTTGAATCCAGGGTACCGTAGAATCATACGCACGAACATCGCGTCTTAAGCATGAACCACCTACAATCCTAGGAAACGTGCATACAAGCCCATGAATCATGCATACTGTTGCGATAAGTGATTTTGTGAATGCAAAATCAGCATTTTGAGTAGAGCTTTTAAGTTCTAAAATTGACCTCTGACGTAACAAAGTAAGTAGGCAAGCGCCATCTATGGGAAACTAAATAAACTACATGTAACTATGTTTAAGCTATCACTCAACACATACGAACCCAAAAAATGACTCATGTGAACGCAAAGCATAAATGTACGTTAGAGCATCTGAACCATAAGCACGAACCACCAGAGGAAAACATTTCCGTGTGTGTGATTCGATGTTGTTGCGAATGTATCTGTGGTCGGACATGGGATTGTTATGATATGTGCGCAATATTTTTGTGAGTACATGTAAACTTAATTCATGGGTTCGAATACATGCGTCTTACGTTGGTTCAGGCGTACGATATGATGCCCGCAAGTATGACTCTATGGTACACCCTGCTGTCACAGTCCTTCAGTTTCAAAGTCCGTGGTTACGCTTGGTGAGTGTACAAATTTTTTGAAGAGTCTTAAATCTTGCTTCAAATTGTTGGGAATTGACAAGGGTAACAGGGTAACAAAACCTCGCTTTATGAAAGAGATTTATTAGTCAAGATCTGCTAAATTTACCAAATCAAAGGAATCGACAAATGAAAGTTAAGTCAGAATTTTCTGAAAGTCGACCTTTTTTCTCCATCCGAAGTTTTTTGGTGAAAGCATTTCATACAAAACACATGTGCTTGACGACATTTGTTGAAAGTCGTTTGCAAACAGTATGTTAAATAGCGGTTAGCAAGTGTGCTGTTTACAACATAATGCTGGATTACGCTTATCAGATGAAAGCAGACAATAAGAGAGCTGGACTATGTAAATGTTGCTTTGCCAGTCAACCTGATAACGGCACGGCTGTATCCTATTCACTCAATCGGAATACTCATTCCACTACACGTGTGTGTAACGCAAACCTAAGATTTGAAACTTAATTATTATTTTATTGCCAAAAATGCGTATTTATTACCGAAAATATGTAGCATTAATTCCGGTGCTGAGCCGCAGCCGACTACAAAAACGGCAAAAAATACTTACATGCATAGTCTAGTCATTCTACGGATGTCCCGGAAAAAAATGCAACAAAAGGTTTTATTGCATAAATCGTATCCCCTCACACCCCTTAGTGTGAGAAAAAAGACTACCTGAATCGGAGTGGCGGAAGTTGGTTTTTCAAGATGGCGGACAAAACGGCCGCCAGCATTGCAGATGACTATTATAACTCGAGAGTGGCATGTGATAGAGTAAAAACTCAAAAAGGTTTACATGTATCTATCTTTCATGGGTCAACAAATTCCTTGGAAATAGTTTTGCATGGTTGTGGTGACGCCGTCTACCATTTTCCAAGTTGGCCGCCAAAAGTACAAAAGTACTTCGAGTCGCACAACTTTGCACGAACAGATTAGTGTGTCGTCTTGCTTCAAATATTGCATCGTAGGTTTTCTGGGTTGACTAATCCATTGAGACCCATGGCATTTGGCTCTAATGGTTACTTCCACCATTTCAAAGATGGCGGACAAAATGGATTTGCAGATGACCATTATAACTCGAGAATGAAATGTGATAGAATATAAATTCAAAAGGTTTACCTATCTTTTGTCAGTCAACAAATTAATTGGAAATAGTTTTGCATGGCTGTGGTGACACCATCCGCCATTTTCCAAGATGGCCTCCAAAACTGTTTAGAGTCGCACAACTTCGCACGAACAGATTAGTACATGTATGTCGTCTTGCTTCAAACATTGAAAGTTTTCTGGGTCGACAATTCCATTGGGACTCGTTGCATTTGGCTCTGATGATTCCTTTCACCATTTTCTTAGATGGCCACCAAATAGTTGTTTCATGTAAGATCTTCAGATTCCAGAGACACGCCATCTTCACAGAATTCATATCCTGAGTTTTTCTAGGTCAGCACGACCATTACGGTATTTTTTTGTCTGGATCTGATGATTACGACTTCCATTTTCAAGATTGTTTAACGAATAATAACTTATTTGAGTGAAAAACATCAGGTTCGCCTAGAAGGAAGATCATTCTCCTCCTGAAAAAATGTGCTGAATCGAAAATAACTTTCAGTGATTAATTTAGTGATCTACTATCCACACCGTCTGTGTCACCTCCAGTTAGTTGTAAATGCTAGTGAATACAGCAATAGTTGAGACAGGAGAAAGGTTAAGCAAGTTAAACACTTCATAATATAAGTGCTTGCACAGCTCCCACTAGGCGTCCCTTTAGTGATGTTACAAGTCTGTCTGAAGCAGTCATTCTCAGTCTGAGATCAAAATCTGTACACAATCAACCAGTATTTACACAACTTATCTCTGTGAACTGAGAATGAATTGTTGAAGCTTAAACCAGTATTCTCCACATGCAACCCAGCACGCAATCCTAACTTCTGGCAAGAACATCTTTTGGAACTGCAGTTGGTCTTACATGAGCATCTTACTACTTCCAGCAGGTTCTCTGGTGCTGCTGACTGGTCCGTCGTCTTGCGAATGAATTTTCGACCTGCCTGCCAGCAGCTGTCCCCAGTTCAGCGAGTCTAGGCCACTGCCACGGAAACTTGACCCCTCTTCCTCTTGATAATATGTCCCGGCCCAATGGAATTTAGCTACTGAAGAAAGTTGGTGGTAATGACTGTATTTAAACTGGAGCTAGTCTGACACCTCATCTACAAATCGCCTGCATCGCGAGTCCTCCAACTTTCCAGAGCCAGACATAGACACAACTCTTACCAGCTTCAAATATGTCTTGCTTCAGCTGCTTGGGTCTAGTGAATTCTCTAGCGTTTTCGCAAAATTCTCGATCATGCAGTTTCTTGAATGGGAGAGCCTTTGCATGCGCAAATGGCAAAACTGCGCAAGTTTCGGCTCCAAGAGACAACTGTAGTTTCTTCATGTCCCAGACTCTCTTCTTGCTTCAGTGCCTCTTGTCAAATTTCAAGTTGTTGTGAAGTAGCATGGTAACACAAAAGAACCAGCAATTCTGTGTCGTCTGCAATAAGTGTAGTTGGGCCTTGTGCTGCGTTCTCTACTGTTGTTTCTATAATTAAAACGTCTGCGTCACCTTGAGCTTGAACCCCTGTGCAACCAGCATTTCCTAGCAAACTTGATAACAAATGAATGAATCATTGTTTGTTTTTGCTGTTTGCCAAAAAATGTTGTGACATTGGCTTGATCACAATGTCACCAATGCAGTGAACTTCACTTCCAACCTCCTCACCCAAAATTGGAACATGGGAAACATGTTTAGTTGATGATTCATCTCAGTAACCATCAAAAACAACAGTAGGCTGGGTGCACTTGCTGATGTAATCCGCATAAGCTCTGCCAAACGACTGAAATGTTGCACCTGTAGGTCATGGAATACGGTGAAGGAGAGAACCGCCGTCGATTACATGCATCACCGTGTTTTCTGGAAACTGAAATCCTCAGGTAGTCCCCCGATGGACCAGATTGCATCAGATAATCTTGATTTATTAGAGACTCTTGGAAGACCAGATGTTTCAAAAAGAGCAGAGCACGAACACACAGCTCAAACATCAACACTTCATGAACTTTCACTGTTGTCTTTTGTCAGGATTCGCTGAAGTAGCAGTCGTGGAGACACTTGTGTAAAATCACTATTAGCAACATGAACTGATTGAATTGTCATTGCCACAACCTTGTCTTTCTGGCTGCGGACGTCTTTGTCGTCACGCGACTGTCTTGTCTGGGTACATTTTTATGCTTCTGACATGTTTTACAACTCAAGTTTGTCCCAGTCTGCATGGCACCATTTATACTTGAGTATGCCGGCAAGGAAAGCGGCCATGGTGCAATCTGCGTATCTCCCATTTCACAACATCTAATTAAAGCTCCTGGTGCTTTCATACCTTTCATGAACGTTTGTTCTATTACAAGATCAAGCATGTCCAATATCTTTGACTTTATCTTATGACATCTGGACGGTTGTCTCTGAGTTGCTGCGTCTGCTGCAAGTGCATGTATGCAGATGTTGCATAAGAGTTGTGACCAGCAGCTGCAAAGTAAGGCAGCATTTCAGAAACTGCTTTTAGGTGAGACTCCCAATCTGACGTTATTTGTGCTTTTAAAAAAGTCGAAGGATGTCAGTCATCTTCATATACTGAAGCCAAAGACTAATGATTCGGCTTTGCAAGGACAAGTCTAATTTATGTGCTTCGATTTTTATGGATACCTACAAGACACTCCGACGAGCATACATCGCCGTGCACAGATGTCATGCCAGCAATAACATCATTATACAGCTTCAAACCACCTCTCAAATCATCATCAAGTATAACATTGATCATTGATTCTTCTGACGAACTACTCTCTGTCACTGCGAATTCTGAAGACCTATACTCTGATTCAGTCGTATTTGAATATATCAGTGGCAGTAGGTCGGAAGCCAGAAGTGAACTCTCTTGAGGGTATTCCATTGTAATTCAAGGTTCAGAATCGGAAGACACTGGCTGTGCATTGCATACCTCAGCGTATACATCTAGTTATGTGATCACTTGGGATGTCTGAAGAATCTGTCTCCATATTCTAGCGAGCCAATATTGGTGTTCAAGCATTGAATTGGTCCCCTTCTTGGCACGGAATCTGTGTGTTCTGCGTAGGTGATATTCGGGACTCTTGGGATTTCTGAAGAACCAGAACTTCTGTCTTCATTGGTTCTGGATTGACGTTACTTGATCTGTCAATATTTGGAACTGGGACATAAGGATCACACCATTTGATGCATGCACCATCTCAAGAACTTCTTGAAGCTCTGTGCCTGACATTACATATCCAATACATCCCAGAAAGCTCATTTCAGTATGAAATCTGCCAAGCCTGGCTAGGAACAAGTGACTGCAGATGTTTTGTTTACTAGCACTAATTTCCTCTAAAATCAGTCACCTATGCTCATAAAAAGCATGCATATTAAACAAATTGTGAATACTTAATGACAAAATTTAATTAATTCAGATAAAATCAAGGGCCAAATTCTCAACACATGACAGCAGCAGACGAAATCATTGCTTGGGAACATCTAATAATATCTCCAATAGCAGAGAAAAAAGCCACTTTCTGCCCAATTTTATTCAGGGTTTGTGTTATGAATAAGCCAATATCTCCACAACACATTTTGATTTTTTTCTAAGATATTATTTTTGATACCTCAAATGAATTTATTTTACAGAAAAAAATGAGTGTGTGAAGTATATTATGAAAATTTAACTAATGCCTTTTCTGAAAAACACAACAACTTTTATGTTACATAATCTAAAATGAGATTAAAATTTCACATTTAGTATCTAAATCTGAAAAACCAATTATAGAAACAATCAACTCATTAACCCTGACTGTAGATTGTAAAATGTTTTGTGTAAATGCCTATCAGGTTACAAACAAAGTTAATGGAACGTAAATGCTTTAAATTGGGGTTTTGTGAAGTGGCGGTCATTTTGGCCCCATTTTGTCAGCCATCTTGATTTTTTCTCTCCAACCAGTGACCAATTGTAAGGTAAGATATGTTCAATTGTCTACCTTACAAAAGAATAATAATTTTACCATTTTCAGGGCAAAATAAAAAAACGAAACCTTACAAAATGCACCAAATTGCCGTTTCGGCCGACTTTTTCTCGGCCATATTGGTTTTCTTTCACGGAAATTGGTATTTTTTGATTTGTATGCCTGTTACGAACAGTATAAAATCAATGACAAACTTTATTGTTTGATTTCCAGCTGTTACATATGAGTAACATGCCAGAGAGCAGTAAACACCGGTATAGGAGGGCCATTTTTTCCGCCATCTTGAAAAACCGACTTCCGCCACTCCAATTTCGGTAGACTTTTTTCTGGCACCAAGGTATGTTTGAAGATGCCATTTCCGCAAAAAAACCTTCTGTTGCAAGTTTTTCCAGGTTGGGCCCTCTGAAGCTCTAGAATAACTTGACTGCACTAACAGTGAAAATGGTCAGTAGTTTTAAAGTTGTTGGTTTTGTACGCAGTCAGGGCCCTGTCTCTATTCTCCATACTAATACTCATACTCATACTCGAGATTTAATACTCAAAATCGTGCTCACTGGAGTCGTACTCAAAAAAGCGTGTTCAATGTCGCATTTTAAGTAGACTCCAAATGTTCTCAAATCTGAGAATCGTACTCGAGTTGTTATGGAACTCTTTCTGATGTGGAATGCAAATTCACGCGAAGTCGCGGGTATTCAGCGCTCCCTATTCGCATATATGTACACTACCTTAACAACTACATTATCGTCCGTTGTCGCTACAATTACAAGAGTATAACGTAGAATGCTGAGTGTTCTGTAACTGTTATTCATTTTTTCAATACGTATTCTTGCACCATTTCTTGTACTTAATTATTGAGTTCCTTATCTCCCGAAAATGTCTTTAAAAATTTGTAATAGCTTATCACATCAAAGAAAGTCACGGCCGGAGCGGAGCAGCCACAATCTTAGCGTCTGGTTCAGCCAAGGGGGCAAAATGAGTTCATTCCTCGCTACACTTGACACATTTACTCCTAAAATTGGCATGGACACACCAACTATTGACGCCATATTGAAATTTTCTTTCTTAGTAATGCAGTGGTGGGCCGGTGACCCCGGGCACGGGGGTCAGGTACCATATCACAGGCCGACATTTTTAAGGGAGAGTTCGAATTGCACATTTTCTTTGACGACAGGTCGAATTTCAAAATTGTGTACCTTTATTGCCAGTGGTGGCGTTCTTATCTAGTTAGCTGGTTGTCCACGTCAGACCGAAACGTCAGTTGACATTTTTGGGCCTCAGTTGTTTGCTTCCCTGTTCTGTTTTGCTAGTTAAGTCTTGACGTAGAACCCATTGCTGTGTAGGCCTACGCTTTTGTCAAAATTTTGAAACTGTACATGTATCTTTGCATTTTACCGAGATATGTCAAGTTAGGTGACATTTGGCGCTACATGTACAGGCATTCAGAGTTCACCAGTGAAAGGTACATGTATGAGAATTCTACTTAGAAATCGTCAAACAAAGTCTGAAATACCAATCGGGGATTGAGGAATTAGCGATGATTTAACCTATAATGTGAAATGTAGGTTACCTGACAGGGTAGCAAACCGTCGTTTAACTTTTCTCGCCTCCTCGTCTTTGAGTAACCGTACAAACCGTTGCAAAGGCACTGCCATCGGGGCAACCCCCTCCCCACAACTATTTTCGACACTTGTAATGCGATAAGAATTCGACAGTTGCCAGGAATCGTAGAGTAAGAAGGCGTTTAAATATTGGCGGCAATGAAGTGAAGAAGGTTTAAAAGGAAAACTATTGTCTCAAGCTCTGAGATATAGTATGAGGACTTAAATTTTTCAAAGATTTGCTTTGTCTCACTGGTCTTTCGACATTTTCTTTTTTCGCTCGTGGAATAACTTGTCATTGTCTCACATTAGCCGTATTTATTTTCGAGTACGATTTCAAGCACACTGCCAAACCAAACTTAAAATTTGGTGCATATACTCGGCGGAATTTTTACCCAAAATCGTACCCGAAACATAGATGAAATAAATTTTACTTAGACTATAGGCCTACTCGAAAATTGAGTACGTGCTCGAAATTTTGAGTACATCTTTTTTGAGTATGACATTGAATACACCAAAGCTGAGTCTGTACTCGAGTTGAGTATGAAGTGTGAGTTTGAGTATGATTCGAGTCTGAGTACGGAGATTGGAGACGCTCGAGTACAGACTCAGCTTTGGGGCATTCAATGTCATACTCAAAAAATCTGTTCTTGTAACTTCGAGAACGTACTCACGGCAAATCTAAAAAATAAGTCCGTTTAAGTATGTTTGGAGTCTACTCGAAATGCGATATTAGATACGCTTTTTTGAGTGGGACTCCAGTGAACAGGATTTTGAGTGTGAAATCTCGAGTATGAGTATGAGTATGAGTCTGAGTACGGAGATTGGAGACCGGAACCACGAATGCCACATTACCAGCAATATTGAAACCGTGAACTGCGCATGCGCGAAAATCACTCAGTTAGCCCCCTTCAGGATACATGGGATTCGCAGAAAACACAGCGTGAGTGTCTTATTTATGAATCAATCACATTTGCCGATAGCACGTAACATAGATAAGTATATTGTTAAAAATGTGGCCAAGTTTCAGCAAAATTGGAAAAAAAAATGTTTAACATGGTATGGCCAAAGTTTTGGCTTATTTTGTCGCTTCAATCAGTGGAATCGCCGCTACAAACCCGAAAGGGCATGTGAGAAAACGATAATTTTCGACTAAGCCTTTCATGTGCGGTTAGTTGCCGATAAACCCAACATATGTCAGTATAATCAAAATTGAAATGTAGGAGTTTGAAGAAAATTAGACAAAATTTTGCTTTTAACATGGGGTGGACGAAAATTGTCAATTTTGGCCTTTTGATATCAGTTATCATCATAGACTATCATTACTGGGTCTAGTTATTTCAAAGTTTTTGGTAAAATCACTGATAATATTCACACCTAGGATGGCCCGAAAGTATCATCGCTACTTTTTTTAATATTTTTTCATTTTTCATTTCCAACTAGGTGGAAATAATTCAACCTAGGTGGAAACTATTTTCACCTGGGTGGAAACTATTTTCACCCGGCTGGAAACTATTTTCACCTGGGTGGAAACTATTTTCACCTGGGTGGAAACTATTTCAATCTAGGTGGAAATTATTTCAACAGAGGTGGAAACTATTTTCACCTGGGTGGAGACTATTTTCACCTGGGTGGAAACTATTTTCACCCGGGTGGAAATTATTTCAACCTAGGCTGAAATAGTTTCCACCCGGGTGAAAATAGTTTCCACCTAGGTTGAATTACTTCCACCTAGGTGGAAAATGAAAAATGAAAAAATATTTAAACAAAAGTAGCGATGATACTTTAAAACTTGTCAGCACGGGAAGGGTGAGGCTTTTCGACAACAACATGTCATTTATTTATCCGAAATTTCTCAACGTTCTACACCATACACTATATTTGTTAATTACTTGGGTTCGTTGCTGAAATCCGGCAACTTTATTCAGAGAGTTGTTTTGAAACTAGGAGTAATACGTAATCACACTGTCTCTGTTAAAGTCCGCGGCAAATCCAAGAGGCAGATAAGGCGCCGACATGGCAACCTAATCTGAACTTTGTTGAACAAAATGGCTGGCCCAATCGACCTCCACCTACAAGACTTCATCCAATCACAACACAGATGAAAATAGGTGCCCGGATGTATAACATTTTTACCCAGGTGAAAATAATTTCCACCCGGGTGAAAATAATTTCCACCTAGGTTGAAATAATTTCCACCCGGGTGAAAATAATTTCCACCTAGGTTGAAATAATTTCCACCCGGGTGAAAATAATTTCCACCTTAGTTGAAATATTTTCCACCCGGGTGAAAATAATTTCCTCCTAGGTTGAAATAGTTTCCACCCGGGTGAAAATAATTTCCACCTAGGTTGAAATAGTTTCCACCCGGGTGAAAATAATTTCCACCCGGGTGGAAATAATTTCCACCTAGGTTGAAATATTTCCACCTAGGTTGAATTATTTCCACCAAGGTGGAAAATGAAAAATGACAAATTATTTAAACAAAAGTAGCGATGATACTTTCGGGCCACCGTAAAAGGTGTCATTACAAGTTGAATTTATGGGAATTGTGTTGTTGCATTGCGAACTCAGTGAAAACTAGTCGCCGGATTGAGTTAGTGCGAGATAAGGCTACGAGTAAGGACAGCTTTGACTTGCTTACGAGTGGTGACTCATGATATTGGCCAGACATCTGTATTAATATGTTTTGTCTTTCCTTTTGAACGGAATATATTTGAACTTTGGTAATTTTGGGTTACAAAATGTAGAACAACCTTCCTGGTGCTTCCCTCAAGGAGCCACGCGGGGTGTCAAGCGCTGACTGGTCCATAAGCGATGACCTAGTTTGCGCAGAAAACCTGGCGGATGACCTAGTTTACGAATTGCTGGTAATGCAACTTTTGCTTGAGACCATTCCACTAGCAGAATGGTGAATGTTGGCCAATTCCCCTTTTGTCCACTGACGTCACAAGCATACTGGCGCCCCCCAGTGGAGGCCCTGAGAACTCGTAAACAAGCATGTTGGCGACTGTGGTTAAAGTATTTTTTATGATTTTTCCAGAGTCGCTATGTTTTAGTGTGTTTTTTAAATAATGTTGCATGTCATACTTCTCAGAAAATCAATATTGTTCCAATAAATTAAGAACATTGGAATATTCATTCTAGCTATCCTGCAACACGATCCAACTGTTCTTCTGTGTTACACACGCCGGCAAAGCCAAAGTTTTATCCCCACGCGAAATAGCCTCGTTTACGCTCGACTAAAAAGGAATCTTTCAATCATAATTAATACGTACTATACACCATTCATTATTATATACCATGCATTATGTTCTTAGAAAAAAGCGATACTCAACGTCCCACAATAAATACAAGTCTGTTCGCCAGCTTGGCTCGGCTAGGCTGGATACTACCGGGTTCATGAACTCGGTTTATTTACGAGTTCTCAGGGCCTCCACTGGGGGCGCCAGTATGCTTGTGACGTCAGTGGACAAAAGGGGAATTGGCCAACATTCACCATTCTGCATTCCACTAGGATAGAAGGCGGAAAGGCGGAGTCTTGGCTGATCTTATGTTCTCCCACCACGCGATATAACTGCACGTGCTGTGCGCGCTCAATTCAAAGTCGTGGCGTTCTTGTAATTTCGGAAGTGAAAACCGTGTTGCTAAATGCAAGGCTGGGATATGACATCGCTGTTTGTTTATGCAGTTTTGAGTGCGTTTCTTAAGGGTGAGTGTTACTTATTAAAGCCCCCTCACCTCCCAATACCAGATCGCCGGGTTAATATAGGCCTATTTCATAGATTTTTATAGATATATGTGACGCTAGTCTTCTTCGAGATAGGGCTTACATATGTACGACGCTGTGGTCGACACCGACGCACATTGTATGTTTGTCTAGGTGACAAATTTTAGAACTATCTAGTCTAGTCGGGCATCCTTTCCGTTGTATTTTCCAGTTCAGTAGATCAAGGTTTTGAATGTTTGGCTAGAACAGGTAAAACTTCAAAACATCGACTTATTTCCAGACGGAGCACTTGTGTGGTACAATTTTCTCCTGGGTTGAACCATATTTGAATTGACCAATCAATCAAATAGGTTTTTGTTGTAATTGCACGCGATTTGATAGCTTTTAGTCTCAAAGTGTGCAGAACGGTTCCGCACTTTTTATGCCCACTTAGGGCCATAAAAAGGTATGAAACAAATCTATACCTTACCCTAAACACCTTTACAATGTTACATTTTCATTTCCTCCATTAGCAATTTCTTAATTAGAAGTTCATTTTTTGCGATGCGGAATATTCCGCTCTGGCTGCAAAATAATACGCATGGTAAAAACTGAACTGCTAATTGAGAAACTGCTAATGGAGGAAATAGAAATATTCCGCAGATTTTGCGGAAAATTACGCACATTTTGCGGAATATCACGCAGATTTTACGGAATATTACGCAAATTTTGCGGAGTATTACGCAGATTTTGCAATTATTACGCACTTGCAGAATACTGCGCAAGTTTTGTGGAAAAATGTGACTTGCGAATTATTTTGTATATATTGTAGAATAATAATCAAAATAATAATTGATTTTTAAAAATCAATGTGACAGTTGCAGAAGGGTTACATAAACAGAAAAGTTTAACACAGGACTAAAATTTTTAAATTTCTCCTTGCCCAATAAGCATGAATTACATTCCATTCTCAATAACACTTGAAAGTATAATGTGCCCCCTCTCAATACTTAATCAATGTGACGGTTGCAGAACGGTTCCACATGCGGAACTGTTCCGCAAACAGAATAGTTTTTGGAGGACTCAATTTTTTAATTGCCATGCCCAATCAAGTTAAAATGCATTCCATAATCAATGTATAATAAGTTGTACCCTAACAATAATTAATTATTAAACAGAACAGTTGCGGAACCATTCCGCTTGCGGAACCGTTCCGCGTGCGGAACTGTCACCCCCAATTACTAGATTACTTGGTACAGGTAAAAACCGCGAATAGAAACTGGAGCACGTGGCCAAGAAGCGCGCGTTCGTGGGCATGCTACTCTGGCAAATGAACTCTGATGACACGCGCGTGCTCGCTTACTCGGCCCACACCGTACCTGCAGACTAACTACAAAACAAACGCCACAACAACGTGTCTTCGTCGAAATTTTTCTCGTGTTGCGGAGTAGTATAGCAAGTCATTTAGGACGCCCGTATTGCGGGTCTCGGTCAAAGGTCATCTATGTGAAAGGTCAAAGGTCACGTTTGATAACGGCGATCGGAAGGGACACCATCCACCTACCGGATGGATGTGTCAATGACGTCACACCTCATGACGTAATAGGTTTAATTGGTTAGAGAGGCACCTCGATGCCCGTTTTTCAAAGGTCCAGTGGTGACGCCGTCGTCGAACACTTGTCGTTTGGGATAAAAGTAGGTGAACGCGCACCTCTCTTGCAGGTAATTTATTTCGGACATTTGATAAATTTGCTGTAGACTACTTTTCTGAACGTTTTGATGATTTTATATTCGTATGATTTTTGTAGTGTTGGTTTGTCATTAATACGCGTTTAAACGCTATCGGTTTTATGTTCTGCGTTAGCTGGCCGCTTCTTATTATTACGAATACGATTCGCTTAGTACCGTCGGGGTCTGGGTTAGACTTTACGCGACATCTGTTGTTGAGTTGGGTGGTTATCCCCTTTTGTATACGTCTTTTGTTTTTGATGAGACAGAACACACAATATACACGACACTCTGCGCACACGAAAGAAGGTAATCCACGTTTTGTTCTTGTCATCCCTCTTTTGTTTCGATTCTCGATCCGTTGCTAGGCGCCGCAAAACGGGCATCGAGGTGCCTCTCCAACCAATTAAACCTATTACGTCATGAGGTGTGACGTCATTTACACATCCGTCCGGTAGGTGGATGGTGTCCCTTCCGATCGCCGTTATCAAACGTGACCTTTGACCGTTCACATAGATGACCTTTGACCGAGACCCGCAAAACGGGCGTCCTAAATGACTTAGTATACTACTTGCGGGGTGCGATCTAGCGCAGATTTGGACTTAATCAGCTGTTAATCCTGACTCCACAGGAACTTAAGAATCTTAGGGATGGTATTTTGGAAAACTTAAAGAGAATTTCAGGTAATTTGTTGAGTCGAAACTGTGTTTTTACTCAAGAATTCAAGTTGCCCTATCGAAGATCGCGAGGCAGCGACGCATCAGTCGGCCAGTTTTCTCCCTGGGACTACAGCACATTTCATTTTTAAACAATCGTTATTTTAACAACAAAGGTTGATAGCAATGCACCATAGTTTTGTAGAAAGTCTGTCGTAGATTTCAGATACGTCATAGCGCGTAAATTTGATGAACCCTAGACTCAAACTCACCCGTTTCAGAGTCCGGGTTTCCGGCAACCGCCTTTTAGGAGAGCAAGCGCCCCCCTTCCAGATTGGATTTTCTAAGCACCATGGGGGCTTCTTAGGGCGAATACGGTAGCCCTAATAGATGGTGAAATAAACGCAACAAACGGTGATTTTTATTTACACTGGCAGCAAGTTTGTGGTGACACTTGCAAACGGCCGGGTGACTGAACTTCGGGCTCGGCGAGTAGATTTTCTCGCTTACTCGCCCAGCTGGCGAGCAGGGTTTTGAAACCTGGGTATATCCGTGCGGCTCGGACTCCCGTGTTTGAGGGAAATACGACGTGCTTGTGTACAATAGTCTCGAAAAGGGCGACTTTAATCTGGCATTTGTGGATAATCCTTTTAAAACTTGTTTACTGGTCGTTTGTTAAACAAAAGGCCAACTTCTTAGATTTTTATAGAACTGACATTTTTCTACTACGAGTTTAGTAATCAATCAGTAATGATCTCGATCGGCCAGTGATATTCGCGCATACAAGTTCCACGCATGGAGCATGTGATTTTGCTTGCTTGATCTCCCTGATCAACTCCAATTTGAGTGGTTGCAACTGCACAAACGCAGCACATGATTTTGCTAGATTTATATTCCCGGTCGTCCCAGTTATAAATTCAGTTATTAAGCACACCTCTCGCTACTATTGTCAGGCCAGGAAGCAAATGCATCTCAGTATCTTGATAATAACTGTTTACACTTGTGATATTTAGCAAATTTGACAATGTTTGACGTGTACATGTATTTTGATTTACAACAGGTCCAGTGTCGTTCTTCCCAGCATTGCTCGTGGCGTTTACTCCTTGAAAGGAAAACCTGTCAGTGTCAAGCCTCAAACAACTCATGTGCGTGTTTGAATCGAAAAATGATGCGCTTGAGTTCATAATGCATGTTTGAGACAACTCAGCTTCGTTCACGTTTATCTGCCAAGTTAGAGTCTAATTCCGAATGGCTCACGCCATGTTGCAAGTGTAAAAAGTTATTGAGAGATTGGGTCCCAGTTGCGGCCAGAAAAGAATCGTTCGTGTTTTAATCGAGGAAACGAAATGGTCTCGTACGTTCACTGATCAGAAACAGTACTTAATGATGAACGATTTGAAAACGGTCTCATAAAATCACACTTTCGAAGTCGAAAACCTGTTTCTCCAGTGACAAATGTTGTGGTTCTCGAAGTCTGCTTATTGAACAAACTTACAAGTTCCATGATTAAATGAAAAAATCGGGCACTTGCCCAATTTGTATGTAAGCGGCCAATGGCAGGGTAATTGCCCTGACGCCCAGCTCCCGACTTTCCAATCGCCCACATCCTTGTCTCAGGGTTTCCCAATTTAAGCACCCAGAGTTTTCGATAGTGTATCTAAATGTTAATTCCTTATTTCTTGGTCTTTCAGATGCTGCTGTTTTTGCCCTTAGTGTGTCTTCGAGTCCTAAAATCATTGGTGTCAATGGTAGTAATGCTGAGTTTAGGATAAATTATGCACTGGGCAGTGGTGAAACTTTTTCCCAAATAAACTTTCAGGAAATGGGAGGCAAAAATGTGTTTATAGCCCCTTTCGTAATACAAATGCAACGAATTGATGCTGATGGAAGATGTGTTGGAAGTCATGCATCTCGTTGTTCTACTGACTACTCTTCTGGAAAAACTAACTTCACCATCACTTTGTCGCACATTACACCTGATGATGAAGGCCAATATACTGTGGAAGTGACAGCTAACAACATCGTTAGTAAAACTGCAGTAAGCCAGCTTGTTGTGGACAGTAAGTAAATTTTTGGTTTTGAATGCATTGTCTTCTGTTATTTAGCAGCAAAATTGTTTCCAATATTGGCACTTTAGAGGTTTAAAGGCTCGTTGACTAACTTCAAATAGGCTAAACCTAACAAAATGTTATGTATTACTTTTACAAGAAAGCTCACAACTGACTAAAATTTTCTTGTTATCTTTGTTGCAAAATTTGACAAAATGAAGTTTTACTTGTCGATACATTGTGTGCTAAATGAGTGACGAATTACCTTATCTATGTTTTTAAGAGTCACTGCTTGAGAAAGTCAGGCAGATGCGGGAACATGACATGTCACGGATTTTTTTGAAATATACTCAGCTTATTTTTCCTCTTAGGTGGAATGGTCAACACCTAAAATAATTTTTTTTAAATTATCTAATTTCTTTTTCAGAAAACTGCCTCCTCGAAATTTTTGGCTAGTTTATGGCTTCGGAAACCATCAAATTTTAGCAAATTTGTTGCATCACTGTGCAACAACAACAAATTAACAGAAACTAAGAATGACATACTGAATAAACACAACTTCTGTTTACATGAAAATGTAAAACTCATAGTTGAAACGTGTTCGCAAATTAGCTTTTTTGTTACTTATTCAACCCACCTGAGTCAAACTGTGTAACTGGTGGAAATGCCCTTTATTCGATCGTTATTTCTTTTACCGCCCAAAACACTCAGAAATGTAACATACTACACGTGAAAGCTGAGCCTTTGTAGAGTACTTATCTATTAAAACATTCGTGGACAGCGATCTGTGTGTCCTGCATGATTTGATTGAAACCACCCACTTCGCTGATATCGGTCGTCCTGTTCGCCATTACTGTCACACTCCCATTAACAAGCCAACAAAGTTCTAAACATTAATGAGTAACAAAAAATGATGTCAACAAGATTGTTAAGATTTTTCAAAGCTCGAAATCGGAATTACATTAAAATTCTTGCGGCAAGTGCTCAGAACTTTACAATTAAAGTCGAAATTCTGGCCTGAAAACGGTCGGTCCTGTAATGTCTGCTTGACGTCTAGTAACGTTAAGTTCTTCCGAAAAAAATAGGAACGTGTATTAACACGAGACAAGCCAAAAGTCATACTTGATTGAATGGTTATTGCTAATCATAACTTTTAAGTACCGAAGACCCATGGGGAGCACTGATCCTATAAAGGTGAAAATGTTACGGCTAGTAATTTTTCTGCTTCTCATCAGATGGCGCACCGAATCACCTTCTGTTGAGCAAGTTCATTACGCAGTGCAAAGTCAACAATTTAGGGCGCGCCCAAGCGTGTAACTTCGAGAAATCCTACATTTTTGACTAACTATTCAATGCACGGAAAACGTATATTGGCTATTGCTATTTCTATAGGAGTGTTTTCGCCAATCTCCACTCAACAGTTCTTGAAGCAACGTTTCAGTCAGTTGTATTTAACCGGGACTTCCATTTTAGTGATGACGATTGCAACGTAGATTCGACGAAGCAGTGCTGGTTCAGATGAGAATGGACCAGAAAATTCCAACCGTGATTATAGAACATCCCTAACACAATATGAATTCGAGATGTAAATAAAAATACTACATAGGACTAGAAATGTCATTCGTTAATCTGGGCATCAGATGTAAACCACTAGCAGATACATGTATAGAATTTCAAAAGAGGCAATTGCAGTAGTGCTATGAATTTGAAATCTAGACAGACTACCAAAATGTCAGATTATTTTACTGAAGGTATCGGGGAATGTAAGTGTTTTATTATCTAATACTCATGGAAACTCTGACTTGTAACACATATTTATTACACAGGAAATTTTTACAACGCTGCCTTTTGTCATGGTTGACATCGAGCTATTGATAGGACACTTTAGTTTCCCACCTGTAAATTGATTATAGTGCATATGTGTATTATACAAGTGTGGGTGTTAAAGCTGGTTATGAACGTTAAGTTTTGGGTATCGAGATATTTGATCAAAAGAAGTAAAAATGAAACCATAGTCTACATCACACTGCAATTTTTGTCAGAATCATACAAAAACAGGAAAAACGGAAAGAGCCGAAGATTGCATCTCTGACAGTATGCTTCCAGGGATGTTAATAATATGTAATATATAAAATAAAGGTGGTGCAGCGTACATTATATTCATCTGAAACAATACAATTGCTGTCACATTCTTGCCAAACTCCATACATCAAAATACTTGGTTGATACAGAACCGCTAGAGGACACCACAGCACTCAGACGTCCTAAAATTTATGCCGGGCATACTCTCCTCAATAATGTAACATATATATACATGTAACACATCAACACAACTTTGTAAATATTGCGGTGCAGATAAACAAACAAATTGCCACTCCGGGCGCCTCAGTGATTGCACCCTTCAGAAAACCTGTCAGTCGTGATCATCTCAACAGGAACACATGCGCAAAATTTCAGAACTATCCTGCAAGCAATTTGAAGGACAGAGAGGCTGCTGCCAGAAATAATTCTTTAGTGGCACACAATATTTTAAATCCAGCCGAAAATAGCAGTTTGTTCTCGTTTCCTCAACCAAAACAAATATACCATATTGCAAGAAAATACATCAAGAAACTTGGTAGATATAAAGGCATTCGTAAAGAAAACCTAAATTGCCATTAAGCAGTGCTGTAGTGGCGCGTAGGTACAGGTACGCGCAACCAACCACCTTTTGGGATTTGAACATAGTGCTTACGCACCATAAGTTTTGTTCAGTGCTCAAGGTCATACGGTGGGCTATGGGTGCCTACTTACCTTTAATTTTACCCCTACATTACTGCCATTAAAGGGCACCATAGGAGATCGTCAAATCAACAATCGGTGTCAGTCGTGCTCATCTCAATGGCAACATTTCTGTACGGATTACATAGGTACGCCAGGAAGTAGGAAAATGTAGCTGTCTTCATAACTGAAACTTATTTGCGAAATTTGATGAAAATCAATCAAGGAACTTGCAAGATAAAGAGACTAACATGAAGAAGTAAAGTTGCCACTAGGGGCCCAGTGGTAGTCAAAGACATCCTAAATCTTTCTTGTGTCATCTCATTTGCAAAATTTCACATTCACCAAGGATTTGGAGATGCAGCTCAGTAGGTGCCAGACAAAAAGACCGGGATGACAGTATAATGGGTCTTCACACGCATGCTTGCAAATAGTCATACAGAACAAGGCAAAAGTAATCAGACAATATAAATCTTTGCCCCTCTTGATGGCTAGTCCTGTTAATGCAAAAATGACTGGTAATAGCTATTACCACAGCTAATTACAGAGTGTCTTAGCCATCATACTAACTTTCCAGTTTCCTTTCATTTGCAGTCACAAAGTAAGACTACTTTGACCAAGAATTCTACTTTTGCCCCAGCTGTCATGGCAAGGAATTCCGGGTCCATTTGTCAGGATACGTTTGGGTTGTACTGTATGTTAATGTATACACATAATCCGAAAATGACAGTTAAAGGAACCCTCTTGGCGTGAGAAAAAAATCAAAGAAAATATCATGGAATCAAACCAACTAGTATCATTACTTCATTGCAATAGACACACCATAAGGTGCACAACAAGAATACAGTAACACTGATGATTACGATCTACATGGATACTGCTCAAGATATTCAAACAGCTGTTCTATGATTGTGTCCTGCAGTTCTCGTTTGTTGAGAACACCTCACTGGATCGTTTTTTTTTGACCAGTTTTCATGCCTTCGTTAAACGCATCAGTCAAAAACATCTTTACGCTTTCAGTCATTATTTCAGACATTTACATGTATGCTGACTTCAGAGCCCACCCCATTGTGCTGTACGACTCTCCTGCTATTTGGGTACTAGCTGCCTGCGTTTTTATACCTGCAAATGTAAAACTCAATAAGATAGTATATGTTATCTAGTCCATTGGCAGGCTACCAGAACACTGGTAAACACCACTCACACACCTATTTATAGGCTGATCCCTGGTCACACAAATCAAACACAGCTTTTGCAACCAGTAATTAGTTAAAAAACTCACGTGACTAAGAACCATCTGTATGACTCAGGGAAAAGTGTGTAAGGAGTATTTAAAGTAACAAAGCTGGATGCAACACCAGGAGCCATGCTTTTTGGATGGGTAGCCATGGTTTGTGAATTCACAAAATGACCATACAAAATCCAAATTTTGTGGTCTGATTGATACAATAATCCACGTCAAAAATATAGCCTAAATTTGTGGGAACGTCTAAGCCATGGCTGCATAGGCTGTTGAGTAGCATGCTCCACAACAGCTTCACTATTTGTTGGGTTGTAATATAGAACATCACACAGCGTATTTCCATGTTGACTATTAAGTCAACTAGGAACAGTCAGTGACAAAACTGCACGTCAAACTTATGGATTTGTGATGCCAAATTGAGTTCAACGAGCATGCTGTTAGATCATGAACTTCACCTTCCATACCAGTGACTTTGGCAGCCCACTTTCTTCTCACATCAGCGATGATCTTCAAGTGCTGTTGGCTGTTTATCATGCCAGCCCATGCTAACTTGCTGCTTGAGTTTGTTTCGAGAGGCAAAAGTGTTGTTACAGCCATCTTTTGGATACAGGAATATCTTCGTCTCCCGATTGCTGAAACTAGTGAAAGGTCTCAATGCGGATGCAACATGACATTCATCAACCACTAGTTGCACTGGTTTGCAATCAGAAGCAGGATTCTCCAAAACCAACCCATCTCCGATCGCATATGCTTTCCAAGAAACCACTTTTCTTGTTGAAATAGGTAACTTACTTGTAAGCATTGGAACACATGTCCTTTTTAAAAATTAAGCTATGAAAGAATATTCCACTCCATCAAATATTTAACATGTGTTTCAGACCACGTACACACCTGAAACTAGTTCTCAGATGGTATGACTAATCACGGTGAGATGTCTGAGAAAAAATAGTGCAAGTAATTGTAAACAACCCATACTATGAATTGTTACGTAGCTCACCTTCAAATGAGAAGGTGTTAAGTTGACGTAGTCCTGGCATTGAGTGGTGAACACCCTTTGCATTCCCGAGGCTGGAAACGTACAACGTGGCTTACAACCTGGATACTGCCAAATACTGTACAGTGCTTTGGACAGATAATCTTTTGTCCTAACAGGCTGGCCAGTTTCCTTGTCTCTCACACTCCCATTCGTGCCAGATTGCCAATCAACTCCCATTCTTCCAAGTGATCTAGTGCGTTGACACTTTTTGGGTATTGGACAATATATTTGTTGTTAAGTAACACAGCGGCTCGCTGGCTTTGCCATTTTCCTTCAGAGCGTGACCTATGTTGGTGAACCTCATTCCGTTTCTTAGCTAAATGTCAATATTGCAATATTTCGCTAAAAGAACGCTCGAAGCAATTCTGCTTATCTTTAATAAAATTTAATTGGATTTTTTATTGCGATTTACTTCCAATTTAGATCATATTTTTCATATTTTCTGCTTCGCGCCGTCTATTGGTGGCAGTATGAAACAGGTAAAAGTGGTGAAAGTGCTTTCGCTAAAGTGTTAATTCGATAATTAAAAAGATGCTGTGCACGGAAATAACGAAATCTTGTCAAAGACGAGTTCTGTAGTTCTGTAACAGAACCCATGTGTGGGTGGTGTGCGTTTTTGCGCCGCGCTTGAATTACATAGACCTTTATGTAGGTCTAAATTGGTAGCTGTTTTTGGCCCGTGGAGGCAAGGCATTCAAAAGTTCCTTAAAAATATCAAAATATGTCATTCTGAAATATTTTGGCAATCTCAATTACAAAAAAGATAGTTTTGTATAACTCAATCGATTTTTTATTTTTTTAAACGCCAAATGGTTTAATTCCCATGGAAACATAGGGCATTTTCCACAGTCGCCCAAAAGGAGCCATTTTTTCATCCGATTTAGTTATTCGTTATATATTTACAAAGTGACTAAAGACAAAACTAATTTTTATATTTTTGTAACTTATTTACAATATCAAATTTAAAATTTGTGACATATCATGTTCCCATAATATTGTAAATGCCTGACGTTCTCATTCAGTGACTCTTAACACAATGGACACTGGTCTAAACTAATGGATGTATTTTATTCCCATGTTTGAGGAAGTTCAGTGTTAACCATTCCAAACTGGGTGTTTTAATACTTATTTCCCTCCCCCTGTTCTCTCTTTTCCATGTTGTATTTGTGTATGCAGGTACTACGCAAAATATATACACAAAACGTACATCGAGAGTGACCTAGATAAGGTAATATCATACTCGATATTGTTCCGCGCATGATGATGTTTTGTGGCATATTACATGTACTCCATCTACGCCAAACAAGGTATCCAATACGCTTCGAATTTCCAAGTTTCTTTCATTTTTTCGGAAGATTTTTAAAGAATTCCCACCCCGCTTTTCCTTAGTTCAGTTTGAGGTTTCAGTTAGCTAACTTGGAATGAAAAATGTGAAATCTTAGTGACACATTAAATAATCACTTTTTATGCCAAATGGTAGCAAAGTTGTATTTTGAAGAAAAGCTTATTGTTTCCAAATGATGTAATGGACGGAAGACGTTTGACAGTTGCAATGGCTTAACAGAACAGAACAGAACAGAAAAAGAAGATGATTGTGAGTCAGAACTGGACAATTGACCTGATCGCCAGAATTGTGACTGACGTCTTAACTGACAAATTAGAACGCACCATTCTTGAAACATCGTCTGCATTTCCAAGCTCCCATTTTACCCTAAAAAAACTGTATTCGGTGAAGCTTATTTTAGTTTATAGTTTAAGAAATAGTGGGAGAGGAATGGTTGAATGGCGTTTGTAATTCTGACAGCCGTGATACAGCTCGGGCATTCCCCAAGCCGAAAAGTGATGTCGACTGTGAGATCAAACTGCGTGGACTATCACTGGCCGCACTGACGAGCAGCTAAAGTTGACAATGTTGCTGGAATACTTGAAGGTTAAATATATATATATATATTTATTCCAAGATATATACATTTCAGTTTGGTGGCTATAGTAAAGGCCTATATGATTTTAACACCAGAGTTTCACTCGTCTGGGCGCCTTTAATTTGCCTCGCACACTGCTGGATATCCCAGCACTTGTCTAGTCCCCGGAAATGTTGTTCTTAAGGACATTTTGATTATTTTTCATTTATTTCAACCTATAATGGACATCTTTTTGTTTCAGAGCAGAGTTACATGTTTGTTATTCATATACATATAAGCTGGCGTTCAGCTGAACTTTTCACGAAAATTGACAGCAGGTCATCGGCACAGGAAGGGGTATTAGATTACTGAGCTCAAAGCCTTGTCCAACATGTTCTTACGAAAAAATAGTTGAATTACAATACATTTTGTTGAGAATCTCTAGTATACACTACACCTGGAGAGTTAGGGAGAACTTGTTCTTTAGTTATTCAAACATTATACTTGGATTTATGGAGCATTAAAAAACAATTTTAGTTATTTTTGTGAATGACCATTTTTGTCATTCCTCTGGAGACTTGTCATATTTCGTAACTATACCACAGCTTAGGGATCATGCTACCCTTAAATTGAATGAAATCTACATTTATGCAATGAAAGTACAAAGATGTTATAATCATGAGAAAGTTGACTTAACTTAAATGTCTTAATGGTGCTATTATGGCCAATCCCATCCATCAATTTGACTTGGACACCGCCCTTAAGACCTACAGTAGCTAACTGCTTGCCTTGGACAAGATGTGTACATGTATGTGCCTGAACTATGAACCTGAATCTTTAATTAAAATATTTCGTTCAAAGATTAGAAAAGTATAAACAGTGCCATCGAGTTGACCTAGCTCCTATCAGTCGTGACCTGATTTTCATTTGGCGGAAATGTCAGACGGCAGAATAAAAATATGTCGGTGAAGGCACATATTCTATAATCAATTGCAACATCAGTGGTGATATCTTGGTGGGGAGCAGATGTGAAAACTAATCAAGTTTTTTTCAAGCTGTGCTACCAGACATTACCACACCCTTTCGCAGTTTGGAGTTTAAAGAATTTGTTGCAAGGGTTGACATCGTGATGTTGAATCAGCGCTCTGATTAACCAACATGTGCGTTCAAAAGCTAAATATGCGTGAAATGGGACAAAACATTCGGTGAAAAAATACGCCCGACTTTTCTACTGTATAACTGACCTGCAATAAAATTGCCATTATTGTCGTTAAAGATTCAAAGTCAAACTCCCAGTGCAAACTCCATCCATGTGTTCAAAGTCCAAGTGTTACAACTCAAACGATTGCAATACTTCCTGTCGAAATAGTGTGCGAAACGTTGCACCAGGCGAATGGTGCTTAGTTGCGGAAGAACAATTCTGTGCAAATTGCACAACAATAAATCTGTGTGCTTATGTGGTTTGTGTATTCAGTAAATAGAGTGAAAAGCCTCAAAACAACTCCGTCTCAGTGCAGGTTACTATTGTCAGATGATTTGTGTTTGCTCCCTTAGCACTCAAAACGTCTCCTGTAGCGTTTATGAAATTGCGCCATCAGTTCACAGAAATGTGCAAAATAAGTAATGGCGGTGGTCAGGGATAGCAAGCCAAATTATTGCGAGTCACTGGCTACTGGTGATCAGCTTATTTATAGGTAACCACTAGTAACATCGATTGGAGACATAGGCCTCTATCAAACTTCGACATCGCAACATGGTAAAACAAGGGCTGACAAAGACACAGGGGGGCATGTTGTTTTTGGATCGCTAATATGCCATGCTGAACTTATCACTAATGATTCGGCTCTAGGCAAGAACCGAAACATATTTGATCTCGCTTAGACCTAATAAACTAACTTGTATAACAAAACTTTCGCTAATACTGTTAATTAATTATATTCTTGCTGAACGTAAATGACATGCATCGGAATAACCGGAATAACAAATAATTTATTCCGTGCATGCAGTGTTATTCACATTTTGGTACGATCTCCTTTGTAAACATGAATCTAAACAATGAATGAAATTAACTGTTTCTCCAAACATTTCATCTGAAAAATAATGCCAAGGTCATTGCCTGATAGCCTACCTGACTGTATTCAATTGCTGCGCATTGTCGGATAACCAAATACATGAAGTATCGAATGTCAGTCAGATCTCTAAGTGAACGCCAAGAAGAAAGGGGATTAAATGGTTTTATTTAAGCAGAGTAAAGTTCAAAATCCGATTATAAATTACTGTAAGCATCGACAGTTGCCATGTAAGTTGTGTAGTGTGCATTCATTTTTACCAACAATTTTTGCATAGTGGCGGTTTTCCCGTGAGGTTGGGCGGTAAGTTTGGGCAAGATTGCTTGATACACGGTAATAGTATTCGTTGAAGTGCAGCACGTCCTATTGACTATTTTTTCTCAAGTGTTTTTGTGTTTTGGGAATTATCAATTTTAGATGATGTTTAAAAATCGATTGCCTCATGTTAATGAAACTTGACAGACGTGTGATATCAGTGTGCCAATCCGTTGGTTTTGGGGGTGGATTTGTTCACTGTAGTATTGTAACAATGAGCTTTACAAGTTTTTGTTTGGGTAAGAGTGTTTTTGGATGTTATCTCGAGAACCAATTTACGGATTTCAATGAAATTGTTTTTGCATCGTATATGATGACTGTGTGTCAGCACCAATTTGTTCTCTACATGTGGCTTTTCAAGTGTTTTGGGTTATACTTAAAGAACTGATCGACACATTTCAATGAATCATGACTCAGCGCTGATTTGACTACTGCGAAATCTCCTGGTTTCCGTTATAAACATATCGTGTGCAATGCACTATGGGCGCATGTCAACACCTCAGCGTCCCTACTGTTGCTGTGAATAGTGTGTAAAAAGTGCCCACTGAATACACCACCATCAGGAATCTACCGCAAGGGCACGTTTTATCCTGCCATTAAATAACACTTCTGTGCATGCTAAAACATCGCGCCAGGGTTCAGGTATTTTCATGATCTGTTGTGACTAGATAGATAACTTGGTGTAACGTGTTTGTTCTTTTTTCCCTAGTCCTCCCAGGCACACCATCTATATCCGGTGCCCCGACGCAGCCTGTGTCTGGTGGAGCAGGACCAACTGTTCTACAATGTAAAGCAAACTTAGGTAAGCCACAGGCATCTATGGTGTGGTCACGTCGGATTGGAAACGCTGCATACACAAACATAACGGAGAATGTTAACACGACTATCACCAACAACAATGATGGCACCAGCACACTGACGGTCAACTTGCATACGGCTGATAATAATGTACAGTTCAGATGTCAAGTGTCCAATAGGCAGGCTACTAGGTCAGCTGAAACCGGGGCCATTGAAGTAACCGGTAAGTTACTACGTATTAAGCGATTCACCTAAGTTTTAGGTGACAATATGCATTTAGTAGGAAGTCAGTAACAAGACGATACTGACAGGAGATGGAAGTCAAGTCTGGTCGTGTTAAAGAAATGATTGTATTGTAATCTCTAAGATGCACCCTTTGCAGTGCAAGGTTGTGCGTTTTCGTTCACAGCGTATTTTCATCGTGTTGTATAAGTGCATTCCTGAGGTTTTTGCTTTATTTTCCTTTCCATTTGAGGTAAAAGTTCTTCACTCTATGTAACACCATAATTTGCACCCTTTGACTCACAGAACATTACCGGATTGGCAGTTTTGACTCTAAAGAAATCCCATGTCGAAACCGGGGCCCGGTCTCCAATCTCTGTACTCAGACTCCACTCACATTCAAACTCACACTCGAGTACAGACTCAGCTTTGGTGTATTCAATGTCATACTCCAACAATCTGTACTCGAAATTTCGAGCAAGTACTCACTGTCCAAGTATACTTAAAGTGAAGTGTATCTCATCTATATTTCGAGTACGCTTCTTAGTAAAAATTCCGAGTATATGCTCCAAATTTCAAGTTAGTTTGGCAGTGTGCTTTAAATCGTACTCCAAAATAAATTCGAGCGAGAGATGAAAACATCAAAAGATCACTGAGATACACTGCAAGTCAGTTCAAAGACAACAATTATCATAAATGATTTTAAATCTTCCTAGTTCTTATCATTAACCTGCCGTATCACTGCAGTTCATTGCCTGTCAATTTATAAAATCCTTCTTACTCTACGATTCCTGGCAATAAGCGCATTGTAATCCCTAGTCCGAGCTAGTCATTATAAGTGCAAAAAGGTGCTGTGGGGAAAGCCGTGTGGCAAGTTTGTGCTGCCCCGATTGAAAAGGGTGTGCCAACGGTTTGTAGGGTTTCCCAAAGACGAGACGGGGATGAAAGTTAAAAAACAGTTTGCTTCCCAGTCAGGTACACTTCACTTCATAGTTTAGTCATCGATATATCCTAAATACTTGAATAGTATTCCCGAATATATTTGCCGATTTCGAAGCAGACGTCTCGTCACGTTTGCTGATGAACTCTGAATGCCTGTACATCTAGAGTTTTTTAACTCACGTACCAAGTGGCAATTAACTTTGTACAAAAAAACACAAAGATACAATTTCAAAGTTTTGATATCAGCGTAACCCTACACAGCAATGGGTTCTATATGAAAACTAATTAGCAAGCGAAAGGGCAAGCCTACAAGGGTTGACCAGGAATCAAGCAAGTGGGGCTCAAAAATGTTGACTGGCGTAATGGCTGACGTGGCTAACCGGCTAACAAGGGAAGAACGCCGCCGCTAGCAATTAAGGTCCAAAGCATTGAAAATTGAACTCTCCTCAGAGAAAATGTGCAATTATAACTCTCCCTTAAAGTGTTGGTTGTGTGTCTGTGATATGGTGCCTGACCCCCGAGACCGCGTTCACGGGCCCACCAATGAATCGCAAGGAAAGAATTTTAATATGCCTTCAATACTTGGTGTTACCATGCTAATTTTAAGAGTAAAGTTTAGAACACAATTTTCCATCACTTGCAACGTCTGTTATGGACATGGTTGTTGGGGAGGAACATCAGTCTTGCGACAACAACAAGGAATCGTACAAAGGCGATGATTTTCAAAATTTGATTCGTTGTGTTGTACATGTATGTCTTTTTTCCCTACGGTTCAGGATTACTTGTGGATTTTGCAAGCACCGAAGTTTAAATTTTGCAATTAATGACCAGTAACATTGCCAAAAGTACTCACAATACCAACAGTTCTACCATTGGAAGACTTTTGAGAGCCTTTCAATGCCGAATTTATTATATTTTTGGTTGGACTGGACAGTAAAGTAGATTCGATAATTTCCCGTCACAATACACTAACCGTAAACTGCACCAGATAATTTACGAGAGGGGCAGCTCCTTATGGTTAGCACAGATGAAAATGTCGGAGTTGCGAATCAGTTGTCTATAATCTATGCAGCCACCAAACAACAAAAAAGTCCGTACTGATCTGAATGAGGAGGAGGAGGAATAGGCCATGGTGGTCTAGCTAGGTAACCATCCTGAGATTTATAACAAGGTCGAACCCCAATACTTATAAAGATAAGATGAAGAAGGCGGGGGCTGAGCAGGCAGCCAGCCTTGATAAGCCAGTAGCATTCCTGCTGGTATGGTATCGTTCTATTAGCACGCGGTACATAGACTTGGAGAGCGAAGTTGCAGGGGGCATGACGGATGGTCCAACGATAGGCTCTGATGGCCCAGCTGTGGGCTCTGATGATCCAGCTATTGACCCTGATCTTCCAATTGCAACTCTTTTAAGGTCGTGGCTATCACCGATATGATGCTTCTGTTGTCAGCGGGGCCTAAGTTCTCGACTGCCATGGCCCAGGCTGTTGAGGATAAACTGTTACCTACTCTGGAGGAGAGACGGCGTCAGTCAATGGAGTTCCAACAGAAGTTGATCAACCTGATCAAGCTAGCGAACGAGAGGGAGGCCTACGGTGACTGTCAAATCTGTGATTATGGAGCTCCATTAGACGCTGTGGCGCCAGTTCCAAGCAGGGAACTCTGCTCTACATGCACGCTACTTGGATTTGGATGATCGTGCCAGAGGAACCCTAGCAGCAGGCTCAGTAGCAGTCCCACCAGCAGTTCCAGCTGCAGTCCCAGTGTGACTCTCTATGGAAGCCACCCCCCAGAATTGGCCACAGTCCGCAGCCAAAGCGACCTCCGTCAGGAACTCAAAAAGCTCCAGGATCCAGAAAGCAATGCACCCAGGAACGACCACAGTCACCGGCCACTACAACGGTGCCCACGGCAAACAACTGGCAGAGCTTATTATCACGGTTCCTGGGGGTAATCTTTGTTCTCGGAGTTATTGAACCGTGTGGAGCAAGAGGACTCATAGACTGTACAAGGGTTGTATAACCACATTGGCACTGTGGTATATGCCTGCACTCTGCTATGAACCTGAACTGTGGTTAACGTCCTAGTAGCACACGTTTTTAACCCTTGTTGAATGGTTAGAAGACTTCATAACTCCACGCAGTACCTATCCCATAACCAATACACAATCTGTAGTCGAACAAAGTTTAAATAAACGCGTCAGTCACGATTCAGACCCGAAGTTCACACCGCCATTTTGAACTAACCGCGAACCCGGAAGTACAATTCATTCAGGAACCCAGGCTTAAATACGTCGGCTGTGTGACTAGAGCAGTGTCTGTTACTAGCCTGTAAACGAATATAAAATAATCAACAGCAGACCTTAACTCAAATAAAACCAATATAGGGACACATTGTACTGAAAATGTTGACAAACTGGGGCAACGGAAATTTTGTTTGAAGTTGTTTAGCCTGACTCGGAACTGCAGCCGATGACCCGGTGCAGACCGATCGAGACCACTCGTACTGACAGAAGATGAAGGCATGCCGTCCCCGGCTGTTTTATCGGAATAAATGGTTCAAATCATAAATGCCGTATACATAAGAGGGTCGTTCAATACGTTCTCGGTCTTTCCCAGAACACAACGCCATAGCAACTAATTTTGGCTTTTATTTTTCAATATAATCTCCCCTTGCATCTATTCATTTCTTTCATCTCTGCAATGCCTTCGTAAATGGAACTTTTGTCGAGCCTCTAAAAATACTCCTCCACTGCTCTCATGACGTCATCAACACTCATATACTGGCGTCCACGCAGGTAGACTTTCAAATAAAGAAACAGACAGAAATCAGGTCTGGAGAATAGGCAGGGTGCGGATGGATTTCAAAGCTACATCTATTTGCTTAAGCCACCGCAACTTGTCAGTATCGGCAGGTGCGTTGTCTTGAAGCAAACTCTCCAAACTCTCGAAACTTCTAGCGTCTCTTTTCTTTAATTGCAGTTTTGTGTTTTTCCAAAAGTAATCCCCAGTAACAGTGTGTCAGCGTTTTAAGCAGTCGATCATCAGAATACCTTGTTTGCTGTCCCAGAACACACGGGCCATAATTTTGCTCGCAAAGGCACCCAACTTGAACTTTCTTGGGGTTAAGGAACCCACGTGCTTCCATTGTTTACTCTGTTGTTTTCAGCCTGGCTCAAAGTGGTCAAGCCATGTCTCATGCTGGGTTACAAGTTTTCTGGAATATTTGGCTGGATCTGCTTCGAATCTTCCTCTAAATTCCTTTGAAATTTGCATTCTTGGCAGCCATCGTGCACTTAGCTGCACATGCCCAAATGTTCGCTCAAAATTTTAGAGACGGATCCATTGCTGATGCGAACAGCTAGTATTTGCCACATGTTGAACAGTCATTTGTCTGTCATTCATAAGCATTGCATGAATTTTCTGCACATTTTTACTGGAGGTCGACGAATTGGGACAAGCAAACAAAGTAACAACGCCTTTACGCTCACGCTGATGTCAATATGTTTTCAAGGGCAACATGGCTGGCCATCAGGAATCGTTCCTGAACTGACACAATAGACGGGAATAGTCGATGATTTTCCGATCTCGGCCGAGGAAAAAAATAATGCTGAACAGGCTTTTAGTTTGATAACAGAAAGGATGTGAACACGGTGTCATTTTACATATTACTAACTTTGGTGTCTATTTTCAAGTTTTTGAACTAGAATGCCCTTTGAGATAAGGACTTTAATGTTCACTGTTTGATTTGTGTCATGCGTGTGATTTGAAGTACAGCTTTTAAGAACACTGAAGTTTAAGCAGAAAACCGAAACTTTTACACTACAATAGTGGCCCGCATTAGCACCTTGCATGAACTTCAGTGCAAACTCATTGGGAACGCTATAGCCGTACAAACACCGCTGTCACCGCCGTAGGAGCACAGTAGTACTGCATTAAGATCGCCAAGTTTTCTAAAATTCCTCCCTGGCTCCGCAGTGGTACCCCCATACCCGCAGCACTCCTGTGGTAGCAATACCACATCCACATTAGAACCAACACGGGATCGCCGTTGGGTTGCCAGTCCACGTATTCGGCGATTTCACGGCGGTGATGGAGGTGCTACTGCGGTCCTTGTACGGTGCCATTGGGGTCATGACAGTGTCGCAGCGATCCCACGGCGGATTGGCCCAACCAAGTGATGAACATATTCAAAGTTTCCGCCGTAAGGGGAACCTGACTGCGGTCCTCGACGAGAAAGTGGATTTTCAGTCTCGTGGTAATTCATCAAAATAGTCAAGTGCACATTATTTTTGCTCACTAGTACTATCTTTTCATAACTGGAAGTTTAGTTTCCAAATAAATAATGTTTTGAGACTAGAACTGAAAAAATGGCAAGTCTAAAATTACAACGAACAGCAATGTTCTCCTGTCTGTATTTTGCGTGAGAATAATTCGAATTAATCACCGAAAAGTCCCCAAATTTTGGAGATTAACCTTTGTAAAGTAGCCTACCGAACTTTGTAGGCTGCGGTACGTTCAGAAACCTATAAATTCGTAACAGGGAAATAAAATAACACCCCTGTTTAAGAATTCTGTGCATTTGTACGGAGTTTACATAAAGTTTTGATGATTTATTGATGTACAACGAGAAATTCAAACGATAAGCTGGCACCAGCAAGCGTGCTGTGAATTGACCTATCACAAGAGTTTTGAGTGACGGCTTAAGATACCAACCAGAACGCAGTATTCTTGATATACCTTCCTTTCCAAGCCGCCATTTTATCCGACAAACAACACATTGCCGGGTAAAACTTATTGTTTGTTTGTCCACATTTCGCAAGGAAGCAGAGCTTGAGAAAGGTCAATTGATGAACCGAGTGCCTTCATTGGTTAATTTCAACCCCTCAGTCTCCCGTCAAGTGTCAGGTAAAGAACTAAACTTGCTGTTGTGAAGTGGAACTACTCGAACTAAGTTGATACAAAATAGGTTTTTTTGGGTGGCATTTTCTTTTAACAGTTGCTCCCTATTAATCCTTGTGAACAAGTGACCGTGATATACATCAAAAGACAAAAGTAATCAAACTAAGAACTATTAGGGCGACAAAAGTCTAAGTACGGTATGGCTTAGACGCCTTATCAAGTTTCTTGTTACTTATTCTTCGTTTTGTTTCATGAAAATAGAATGGCCTGACGAGGAATTCGGCATCCGCCCAGAAATAACTTTCAAATCTAGCCACCAAATATGTCAACACATCTAAATAACAACAATCGTTTACAACAGAACACAGTTTGCTGGCATAATATTGAAGAGAGGAGCTATAGAATGATGTAATCTCTAAAAACAGTTAATATAGTTAGTTACCCAATCCTCAAATTTAGCATTCATTCCTAATATTCCACCTTAGAATTTAGTCAAGAAGAGCAATGCTCAACTGTTGTTCTGACAGTGTTGTTGACCACAGTCAATAATCCTCATGAGCTAGCTGTTGAAAGGTCTGTTTGAGACTGTTGCAGAGAAGTGCGTAGCAAGTTCATCACTAAAAACACACTTTATGTTTCTATTCTCCCCCGCATTCCTTTCAACAATTCTCTTGAAGAACTTGTTTCTGTGCAATTTTGAATACGAAATTCTTGGGTTTGTTTGAGGTTAAAATCATGGGTGAGTTTTTTATCTTTCAGTTTTGACTTTTTACCTGATGAGGGGAATTTTGCATTAGAGGGGATTGGGGCCTGTATTCAGCACCAGTTTTGAGGACTAAGGGACCTGAATGGGCTAGCATAGTCAAGGCCCTTTGGTGAAAAATTTAAGATGCCATATAACTTTAGAAGCTGTGTTAGTTTTAAAGTACATGTGCAATGATTCCAGCTTACTAATATAAACTATTTTTGCCCGAGTTGTTAGGACTAGCACTCAAACTCAATTTCTTATAATTCTGATTTAAGTATCTATCTCCAGTTAAACGCCCATCTCAAGTTAAGCATCAACTCTCTATCTTTACAGTTTCACCAATTTAAGCACCGAGGCTGTAAACCTAAACGTTTTCGGTAATAAGTTTGGGTGTTATTTTGTCCACACTCTTCCTTGCACAACTCTACATTCCTTACTACATTTCCAATAAAGTTTCAAAAATTAGTTTTACCAAGTGCTGTATCACAGCATTTGTCGATTTGACCGTACTTTGTTGAATTTTAGTGGAACATGGTTTCACGAGCATACATGTGTAATATACCTTAACGCTTGTGGCATAATATTTCAGAAAGGATACTTCAGATTTTGTTTGTTCATATGTTGCACCAGGCTGATCGCGGGACATCTGGCAGACGAGCACTGCCCAATTATGTTGATCGAGATCGCACTTCCTAGGTCAATTAGAAGACCATCTTTCTAAAAATCAACGTAATATTTCATTGAGAAGGCTTTTGCATATGTTGATATCTTGTACCAAGGTGCAGATGGTGCGTGAGAGTTGTTGGTCTAAATTTTTGATGTGAAGGTTTAGATTTTTAACATTTTTTTTTCATTTGAAAAGTTAAATAATCGTAACTGAATGATCATTCTTTGGTCATGTTCGAAAAATTATAAAATGCATTCATCTAGACTTATATAATAAATTTATAACCACACATGTATTATAAGTGCCACATTTGACACGCCAGTGTGGCGAAAGCACCACGTATTACATGCTAGCGTAGCAAAGTGCCACGTACATGTAGTACACGCTAGCGTGTCAACCGTGGGGTATTGGAACGAAAATTACAGGTTTTGCCACGTTATATACATGTACATGTATGCCACGTTTGACTCGTTTTCTGCCACGTTCTTCACGCCACTTTTACACATGTTTACGCGTTTGACAACCTATGTTTTACACGTTCGACACGCCACATTTTACATGTTTGACATGCCCCGTTTTACACGTAAAACATGCTTTACACGCTGTTCCAATACTCCGCAATCTCAGAGCATGTCAGACGTGTAAAATTATCAAGCGGGCTCTGTGTTGATTTCACAATGTGCGCCTTTCAGTTATTAAATGGGACACCTATTTGATTTCCTGAAGAACAAAAAATACCAAGAATCATACCAAATTTCATGAGTTGTGCATATTTGAGTGTTGCTGTCATTTTTGTGGAAATAAAGAGTTGCTATGTCCATAGTACTGGGTAAAAACACCGGGAAAACAAAAAAGTCCGAGTTAGCCTTTAAAACATGATTCTTTAAAAATTGGAAAAAATGATTATAATCCTTTTAAGTGTCATGTAATTGATGCCAGTATTATTCATTTTAAAATGTATTTTTTGAAAATTATATTTCCAAAAGTTAAAATATGCGGATGTGTTGAAATCACACGAAACACATGGTGACTTGTCACAGATCACTAAGTATGTTTAAATGTTGTTAGCTGAAGTACGTAGTTAGAGTAACTTTTAACTGTTGGAAATGCTGTCCCTTTATATCATCAATATCTTCCGCCAGCGCGGCGACGCGATGCAATTGTTTACAAGTGATATCGTGGATTAAAAGTGTGACAATGCGGAAATGTAATTTCAATAGTCAATGTTTAAGAGATAAGAGGTCTAAAGTTGGATTAAGGTGAGGTAAAACGGACAAGTTAAAGAGTGCTGTGCATGATTTGTAACAAAACTTCAGACCTTTCGAACATGGATATCTGCGCTGTGAAATCACACTACAAATGTGACATGCTTTAAACTATATCACATTCAGTGCAAAAAGTGCAAAAGAAAGAGCATGGTCGGTCAATTAATGTTATTCAGTCAAAGGTTGCCGTGTAAAGACTACACATTGACAGTTCTGCATAGCAGTGTGTATTTTATCAAAATTGGTTTCGTACATAACAATGCTTCATTCTCACTAGAACGTGTAGCGTTTTGTCAAAACGTGGCTAAATTGTCCCTCCCTGCCTTGGGATGTGCATTTTTCACTATGGTTCATGCCGAATCAAGATTCATGCAGAATTAAGATCCCACGATTCCGTGATTTTTCTTTCTTTCTTATTGGCAAATGTTTTTTCCACCAAATCTGAAACTGAATTGGCGAAAGAATCAGTTATTAAGTTAATGAATTAATTACTTTAATGCATTCACTCTTGAATCAAAAATCACAGCACATTGATCACTACAGGTGGTTGTTACTTCAATAAACTTTTTATAGATTACATACAGATGAGCTGTTCTACTAGGGGGAGCTGCGGTAACTTCCAGCATGTCAAAACATCGCAGTTATGGTTCCAAGCAATTTTTGTTTCATAATTGGAGCCAAGTATATTTAGTAGGTGCTTCCTGCTATTTATTGAGGATATATTATACTCCTTGACTTTTTCATTAACTAGCACCAGTGCCTGTACCCGATGCTAATTACATTTAAGTATGGAAGACGTTCACCACTCGGTACATTTCAACATTTGACTGCTACATCAATGATCAAGTCAGTTTGACTTGTGGAGATGCCACGTCATTCCCACCCATTTCCGAACCTCACGAGTACAGTACATGTGGTACCGGCACGCAACGGAAGTAGTGTTATTACTGGGGCCGTCTTTAGCACTATCACTGAACTTGACATTTCTACATGTGTAATGCGTCTCACACTGTGTGTGGTGGTATACACACACTGTCCACTGAATCATGTCACCATCAGGGCTACAGTTGTCCATGTGTAGTTGGAGGACGTAAATGATGAATAACTTAGACGAGCTTGGTGAATTCTTCAGTCCAGATTTTGCATACAAATAATTGCTCCAGATGCTTTTATTGATATGTTGGTTTTAGGTTGTATGTGTTTCAGTTGAGGAGAATACATCTGACCTTCATTTAGGAACGTGTCCGTTACATATGAAATATTGTATGGTGTGTTCATGTTGATGTATTCACAAGTTTGCTGTAAACCTCGCGTTGTGCTTGGTTGCATACGATATAGACAACCTCTATATGTAGTTCTTCATCAGACTGGTGAATTTCTTCTTCGTTCATAATCCACACTATTTTTGCCGCCAAGCTAGTTTTCAGGCATCGCTCTCTACCAGTGACAATTGTCATGTGCACCATCATTTGGAAAGTAGCAAAACTCATAGAACGTCACCGTGTTGTTCTGAGTAGAACTTAATTCTTCATGAACAAGTTTCACAAGTTTTGTGAGATAGTAATTTGTTTGAAGGTTTTGATGCTCAGTCATGTATGGACTTGCTGCAATGGCGTACTTTCATAATACACTCTTTGGTGCTGAAGCCCCGTCATACATGTTGTCCGGGCAGTTAAAATTCGTGGGAATACTTTAGATCTACATGTACGATTCCTTTCCGCTGTAACTCCTGAAGAATAAACTAATGTTTTGTTGTCAATCCAAAAATTTTTGGATTGCCAACTTTCAACCTCATTTGTTTCAATAAAGTGCAGTTGTCGCAATTGCCTATAAGAAATAGCGTACTGTACATCCCCATGTCTCACAACCGCGCACGCAAAGTATCATTTCGCATCTTGCATCTTTATTTGTCATCGTGCACAAACTGTTGCATATACATGTAGAGATGAATACTTAGTATCATAAACTTTGATATAATTTACAGACACTACCAAACTTACTGAAAATGGAGAGGATGGAGGTATGTCAAAACATTTTGTCCCATTCAAAATTAACTTAACCTTAGTAGACAATACGCTGGGTCCGCCTATCTTTTACGTATCAAACTATTTTGACATTTTGAAAACATTTTCCCAAGTGTTTCGAAAATGGTACAAGGAAAGGGCAAAAGAAAACAGAACTGTTCCTCTGCAGTCTTACATGTATGCGCTGAAGGGCCCTCACTCCGAAACACCATTGCCTTTCCGTGTATGGGAACTGTCTTTTCATGGTTTTACTCTAATGCATTTATAAGCGTGTGTACACTGAAAATTCTTTAGTTATGAAATCCAATACATTTCAATGACACTCCAATGTTATGTTTGAGGTTTGATTTTCTGGTTCAAATTGTGAGAGCAACTTCATTTCCTTACTTGAATGGTTTTGAAGAGCTCCTACTATGGGCCTGTGTCTCATGTAGAATTTAATCAATACATTTTCACAGATTTAATTAATTTTATTATACCTGTTGCTAAGTGTATGTAAGAGGCCAAAATTACAAATCTGTTATCGGAGTTATACGTAATGGGAAGAAGACTGTCTCCGCCGTTGTCTTTACCAGTGCGATACTGAGGAGCTGTGAGGGACGTCCATGAAAACCTGTGTTTGAGGGGTATAGTAACAGCAGCTTGTCTGGAAACGTCTGAGTTCAAATTTCCTAAAATATGAAAGTTGCTCAGAAAATGTTTCAGCTTATGCATCGTGCCACAGTGTGGAATTGAACATAAATTGAAAAGGCAGACATCCATCCATGTTATTTTTGTGACTTAAAAATACACACACTCAAAAATATCGCCACCCGGGTTTAATTTTTTCTTGAGCCTGAACTTGGACTTGTGGATATGTAGGAATATTTCTTGTAACACTAAAATATGATTTACAGAAACCGTTATGCCAACAGAAACTGGAAAAGCTGTAGGTAAGAAAGATATATTTTTGAACTCAATTTTAACTTTGTTCACTGAAGAGAGATCTTAATAGTAGCCAGACCATATGTCGCTTTCACGAGAATAATATTAGGTTTTTGCAAAATGAGAAGTAAGAAATCCTGGAAAAACAAAAAGGACTTTAAAGTGCATCATAAATACGGCATTTGGACATTAATCAATAATCCTCCTCAGGTACAATAGTAGAAATAAAACCAAATATCCTAACATAATACTCACATCTCATCACAGTGCATGAGACATCATATGTAACACAACTCACTCAGTTGTGTGTTGTCTCACAGATTAAACATTTGACATGTCTTTGTTGTCATGGAGAAAAAGGTTGATCTCAAGAATCTTTTGATAAGGTTATGTGGGATGAAATGTAACGATTGTCCTGAGTTGTACAGTGTACCTTGGCATGACCACTTACATTTTGACTCATAGACTGGCTGAACACTGGAAAGATGTCAACAGTTCCTTGTTTACTCATTAAGTCAACACTCTATGCATTATTTAGATTGATATTAGATATTTTGATTCATTCTATTTACTCACAGCAACTTTTTTGAAACTTAAGGGTATATATGTGTATGCAAACTTAAATTTAACGAGTAACGTATTCTTGTCAAACTAGTTGATGGTTTACAGATACCATTAAGCCAACTGAAAATGGAGAAGGTGTAGGTATGTCAATATTTTTCTTATTTAAAGTTTAATCTGTTCATGGACGATATAACTCAATAGGGGGAAGCCATATGTTAAATTAGAAGTAAGAAATGGAAAACTATAGGTACACCAGAATGTAGCATGAAAACTATGTTTGCATATTAGTCAAAAATCGTCCTCAGGTAAAGTACACAGAAAACATACTACCATAACAGAATTTTCAGCTCGTCCCTCAATGCATGGCACAAGATCTATCAACTAAAATCTCTGCAACATCTCCAGGATGTTTGCTCATAGGTTCCTATTGAGTGACATCTCAGCATTGAGGGCTTGTATGTGAATATTGTCTCTGATTAAGGTTGACACAATGATTGTCATACTTAAGAACCTTGACCAATTGTAACCCTTACATGTAAGTGCGGTCAGTAACGATTGCCGTGAGGTTTACCGTAGCGTGAAGTCTTACATTTTGTGTCATAGACGTTCTGAAAACAAGAAATATGTCAACATTACCAAGTGTAGTCATTCTATCAACACTGGACACACTAGAATAAGTTTTCATTTTTATTTCAATTTATTCACAGTAACTTTACGCCACTTGGTTTTCCATCTACTCTAACTTATGATTTGCAGGTACAATTAAATCAACTGTAAAAGCTGGAGGTATGTCGGTATATTTTCTTTAGTTCAACTTTGTTCACTGATTAGGCTGAGCTTAATAGTAGCCAGATAATGTGTCGCATTTTGTTCAAAACGTGTTCTCTTAAACTGCTGGACTTGTCAAATCCGTCGAAGACCATAACTGTATTAATGAACACAAACATTTTAATTTTGGTTATTATTCAATTTTGAGAATTCTTACTTTGTTGTTTTATAACTTACTCTTCTTTTTCCTGACATAGTACCTCTCTCGACGCAGATACGAAGATACGTGATCTTTAAATAACATTTTTTGCAATTATGAACTTAAAAATATTTTCCTCCTAAACGGTAGTCAATGTTAATTTAGCGTGGGTTTGATGTATTGTTAGCTTCTAACATGTATTCATCGTCAACATTTATTTAAAATCTTTTCTTCAGTGATTACCATATTCTTTTGAATAGGCATCGACTTCATTTCACGATATTAGCTTGTTGTTTTACCAGATTAATTATATTCCTGGGTCAGGCATTTCCTGTATGTTGTGAAATCTGAAGACGAAGTGTAACATGAAATACATGTAGAACTATGATAACGTTTCTATTAAAATTTTATATTTTTCTAAAAATCCTTCACTCTTTGAAGCATTAATTTTGACAAGTTCAACTTTTGATTTGCATCAGGTACACCTCATTAAAATAAATGAATACTTAGATATTGTGCCTATCAACAAAACATGTTGTGATTTAAAAGTCTGAAAACCAGCCTCGGTTACTATTAAACGGTTATTGACTGTGGTCGACATTAGTGGTGACCTACCGAAGGTGATTACTAATTCTGAAGATAATTTTTTCATGGACATGTGTAATTATCATTAGGGAGTACATTTGGCTTCGTGTCCAGTTTATGCTATGAAAATATTATAGGGGAATCAAAAAGCTGACGCATCAATGAAAAACCTTCTGATTAGATATACTTCAGAGTATACTGGTTCAACTATGCATAATGCTTTGAAAGAGATGTATCTCCGCGGTCACAACAACTCATATTAACTTTCAATTTCCCTAATCTTAGTACATTTCCAGAATATACTTTTGAAATGTATTAATTACATCATTGAACAATTTAAAATATATGCAATCGTGACCTTTCAATTTCCACAAATCATTCATTTCCATTGACTACAGAAAACTCAGAATAGAAACTTGTCTATTAATTCTATAAAATAATATTTCTGGGATGCTGCTAACTTTAATTAACTTGATATGTCCAAAGCTAAATTTTAATAGACATAGGAACAAATGCATCAAATACAATCTGCTCAAAGTAACTTCTCCGTCATTCATTTCATGACTTCCTCATTTATGAAGATCAAACAAGAAGACAGGTAGATACTGTAGATCAATTTTGTTTTTATCTCCATTAAAACGTTTGCCCCAATACCATAGAGTGCCAGTGTTTTTCTGGGCGCATTAGAAGTCAGACATTTGTGTACAATTCAAAGAATGAGTAAAAATTGGTTTTACTTTCAAAAAACAGGTCCTGGAAGTTACCATCGAGTCTATCAATTTTTCACTTCGCCATCGGTAGTATTGTTGGCAACCCATAGGAAAATTTGGGAGAGCCCTTTTTCCTTTGCAGTATGCTATATCCGCCACGGCGTTCACTATATTAATCATATTTTATCTACGCTCCAGGTAAGGAGGTCATGGTATTAAATCATGTTTTTATCTTGAACAGCCCCATGCTGGCACTGACTACACATTGTATACTGATACAGTTAACCTCAGTATCAATATGTCAATCGCTGAGCGGCCAGCCTGACACGTAATCTGGCAAAACCTTTCGTCCCTGTCATCCTGGTTTGGTCTTGTTTCAAACTTGAAGTGTCCTTACAACATGTTGTAAGTTCGTTTTCAGTCCCTTACCTCTTCCGAACCTTCTAAGCTTGCTCAATCACTGGCCTATGCCAAAAATGTTTTCACTAATGACAATCCTATGTTCATTCTAGTTTACTGGAGTTCACTGCAAATTTAAGGTCACTTTCAGATTATTGATTATATTTCGAGGTTTACGTTGTTTTGATTCCAGCTATCTTATTGACGACCTTATCAATAAATGTACTTGTGATTGACCTCTTTTTGCAGTTTCGGCTGGACACGACGATATTCCAAACAAAATCGTACTCGGGACAGCCTTTGTCGTGATGGCGATGATCTCTACCATCATTTGAAGCTCAAAACTCACCACAGACGGGCTCTTTGCTATTTTTATTTGGAACATTCTAACTGGTTTAATATCCTGCAACCGTCGCAAAGGACAAAAAGTTAAAACCGTACATTATTTTTGCAATTCACAAAAAACGTTTTAGTTGCGAAATGACTTAATACATAAACCAGCTATTAATTTTTATATTCTTGATGCCTTTCAATTGTTATTTGATTGACAGTGGTGTTAATTATTTGTTATTAAAATTTACTGTTTTGCTTCTCAATTATTTGGACATTCCTACTGATAATCAGTCCGCAAGCGTAGCAAAGGTAAACAATGAAGTACTTTATGTTAAAACAGTATTATGTTCTAGTGCTCTACACTATGTTTAATGTTTTGAGAACCTAATGATAATTTTTCGTGACCTGTAAAGTGGTTTTTCATACATCATATATTTTGTTTATGTAATGTTCATTTATTATTTGTTTGGTGAACGGTTAATAGTTATTGAGATTTACTGTATTTATTTTTCTTGTTATTCATTTGAACATTCTAACTGATTTACAGTATTCGAGTACGTCGAAAAAAGAAACAACAAAACACGCCTTTGTAAAACCCTATTATTTTCTAGACCAGAAGAAAATAGGTATTGTTTTGAGAACATTAAACTTTAATTTCGTGGACAAGGTTTTCTTTTTACATGTTGTTATCTTTTGCTGGTATGGTGTTCAATTACTAATTGTTTGATAAACATGTTGTTATTACAATTAACTGTAAGTGTTTTGATTGTTATTTCACTAGTTTTTCGTGGTTCTTGTTTTTTTTGATGATGTTGGCTTCACTTAAAATGTTATTGTTAAGATTTTGCTAGATGTTTTCTTGTAGGTTGCTGTTGATGTTGATATTCCTTCAAGTGTTGTACCCACTGTTCTCTTGTAGTTGAAGTAAAACTTTATGGAAACACCATTTAGAGTGATTTTGAGAAGCTCCAGATTTCATGACGATATTCCGTATAACGGGCCCAGATAATACGTTGTATATGTACATGTATATAAGGAAGATACATACATCCAATGACCCATAAATGTTGAGGCTCATTGATACACGGAAACTTTTTCTGAGTGTTCCCAAGTTCAGTCGATATGATGACATCATAACATTCCAAAAACGAACTCGGAATTGTCCGTTTTTTCAAAAATCGCCCACTTGTCAACTTCTTTGTTAGATTTAAAAATGCTAGTTGACGATTTTCATATTTAAGGTTACTGGTACCGCTAGTTAACAAGAATGCTTCGTTTAAAAATGCTTGCTGTGCATGCAAAAATATGTGAGGTTTGAGTTTCCCTTTTATGAAAACGTCCCTGTAGGAAAGGCTGTCACCAACATGCACGATGTGTTAACTTGAAACATGACAATAGATTCAACGAGCAGCAATTAGCTGTAATTGTCAGCTCATCTCACTGATCGAATCAAATAACCCGTAAGTGTTCGCATAATGCTAATCATTGTGGCTGTCTACCTACACTGCCGAGTAATTAAGTTATCCATGGCGTAGTTTCAAAGAGCTTTTTCCTAACAATGTACCTTTCAGACTAAACATATTGCAAAAAACATGAGCGGCTAACTATGTCAATGTCAAAGTGTTGTGAATGACATGAGAAGATTCGATTCGACCAAGGAGAGTACGAAGAATAGGACAGTTCAATGCGTCATCTTGCCATTCGCGCAATAGTTATCGGTCGAAGGACTAGAGTCCCAAGCGGCGATTAACCAACACTAATTTAGCGGCGCAGTCAAAACTACATGTATGCAAACACTGACGAATTCGAATTTTTATGACGTTCAATGCGCAAAAAAATTACTGGATTTTGAAAATGGGTAAAATTCGTTAACTGACGTCCACTTATAATCGATTGAGAATGAAATTGTGTATTTAAATTAGTATGGAAATGTATTTCCTTTCATTCTCATGAAGCTGCCTTCAAACTGGCCATCGTGGTGTTGTGTCATGTTTCAGTTCTTAATAAGACAAATTACTGTTCCTCATAATCTTTCATACCTCCCATGTCACTGTGCGTTTCATGTCCACCCAACAATTTTGAATGTTCCCTATTGAATACGCCCGGCTGCTACCACTGCAGACCACTGGTTTTTGTAAAGTAAGACAATTCATCACTACCACAACACTTTACCATTCTGATGCTCGCTCACATATAATGTTAGTAGAAGTACGACGAAGTATATGCAAATGGCAGAGCGTAGCCTGTGCAGTAGCCTGCACTGCAGAGGACAGCGGCACCGGGCTGATATTGACTCGTCTTCCAACCGTGAACAGAACACAAAAATGAAAGACAATTTAGCATATTATTGAATAACAAAAATCCTTACAATCATGGATTCTAAGGAAACGTAAAAGAGGCACGTCTGGTGTTTTCGTGGATTATTTAGTAAAATTGATAGCACTGCAAAATGTCTTTCCACAATGCTCTCGCGCTTCTTGCTTGCACTGCTTCTTATTCACCATTTGGCGGTTTCATAAAGGTAGTTCAACAAAACCAGGGCCCAGTCTCTAATCTTTTTACTCGAAATAGAACTCGAAACTATGTTTGGCATTTTCTACCTTACGTTTGTGCGAACTCAAGATAAGTGTCTATTATCCTATACTCAATTACATAATAACTTACGTTGATAATTTATTAGTCACCGTTTGCAATTGATAAACTCAACATTAAGGCTAAAAGTTGAACTCGAATCTTCGAGTTGTTACTCGAGTTCGTAGACGAATATAAGGGTCTTCAAGTGCAAACTTGGACTAGAAACTCATATGCGTAACCTATAATGTATTCAAGCACAGTCTTATAACCAATTATCTTGAGTTCGCACAAAAGGAGCAGAGAAATTGCCAAAAATAATTTCGAGTTCGTTTCAAGTACAAAGATTAGAGACCGCGCCCCGGTTTAAGATTGATACCTGGTTTCCTAAAGCCGGTCTAATGTTATATCTAAATAGCAATCCACCAACGTGGTTTAAAAGTCTGAAAGCCTGGTGTTGTTAGACCAGGGAGCGGGTTTAGGAAAGCCAGGTTTAAAGTATTCAAGCCACCGTACTGCGTTGATCTGGATTCTCCCAACTAAGAAACTATCGACGTGCTACTATGAAACCTTCATCCTGTCGGTATACTGATATGCAATGAGTGCAGACATTTGAGAAGAAGGTCTATAAGCTTTTCTGAGCCGAACACACTTGCAAACATTAAGTACATGCTCACAGTTAGCCGCAGCATAATAATTGTCCATGTCTGTGTCATGTTAGTGTTTTCTTTTGCGGGTAAAGGGAGTCCCTGCCCGGCAACATTAAATAGGGGACCGATGTATGTGGAACTCAGTTAAAAGATTCAAAAGATGCCGTCTTCAGTCAAACCCGCAGGGCTTACGACAACGACACATTGCTTGACCTGTCGTATTCTGAGGAATCCAAAGACTACCTTGAGGATCCAAAGGGGTCAAGGGGTCGGACCGGCCTTTTTCCCTTGATCTTAGTGATGTCAAATCCTGTTGACTTGGTCCCCCTTCTAAAACTCCCTTGCTCTGACCTCTACCACTTTAAAAATCCTGGATCGGCACTTGTTAGGTTTGATCTTGTGTCTTTGTAAAACTGAAAATTGAATAGAGTCATCTTGGTCAGTTACCGATTTGTCACAACCACCACACAAGCAACGATTTTGTTTATTATATAGCACAATTCATGGAAAAATTAGCAGCGATATATCACGACTAACCTCAGTGGAGGACGAATTACGTTGTAATTTGTTTAATCTATTCAGTGTAAGATGTATCGACCAATAGAGCATTACTCGAGATCAGCAAAAGTATACCAATCTCAGTTTCGGCCTATTGCCTGATACTTAACAACGACTTTCCCCTTCGTTTTTCAGAAATAAAATAAATCTCTGAAATCATCACAATCCTCAACAGTTGGAAAATAATTTTTAGGTCTCAGTACAAAGTCGGCAAACGTGACCTACGCTTTAAACAACTTACTGTAGGGAAAGATCACCCAGCTAGAACCATAATATATAACCTCTGATAAAAACCACAGTTATTAGTTAAATCATACTTCAAATAGCCATAGGGACCGCTAAGATGCAATTGCAGGTGACAGAACGAGAATTGGTTGCAATCGACAAAACCGGTTAACCATCCTTGTAACATACAGCTAGATACATGTAGCTTTTGCGGTGGGTTGTTTTGGTGTTTTGTAGAATTGGAGATTTAATTACTTCATTGACCCGAGGAACTATACAATGTATGAGAAGCGGGCTACAATGTACAATAATAAGAATTGGGTATTGAAAGACGTTCAAAGCATTATATGTGGGCGTCAAAAATAGTACACACAAACATACACACACACACACACACACACACACACACACATATATATGCATGTACTATGTATTTGTGTATTTAAGTACTATGTAAGTATTAATGTACTGTATGTACATGTGTAACCCATATAAGTGTGTAAGTACAGGCATTCAAATTTAATACGCCGTGAATTACAGGAAAGCAGGTAGGTGCCTGCATGTTTGGGTGATGAAGTAAATTTGAAATTCGGGTATACCACGGTAATTGTGCTCTAAGCTCATTCATTTGGGCTCCCTAAATATTGATTCAAGGTGCTGATGTTGAAAAAGCTGTATTGGTCTGAAAACTACAAAACTCGTTGAGAATTACGACGGAAGTTGATCAGAGGCTTGAAACGCCATAAACAGACAATATTGCAACATTAAAAGTGATTCTCTGCCTCTGAAACACAATTAAACCTGTGACCTGGTAATTTTAGGGTTTGGTCAAGAGGCACCCCTTATAAAAACGAAAAATTTTCAAAAATCAGTGTTTTCGTGAAAATTCAAAACAACTTCGTTATTAGTACGTGGGCATGAGTCCTAACAAATATAAAATATGTCATATTTTATGCACTCAATGACCTCTAATTTTGCTGCTGGAACCCTAGAACGCAGTGGGTAATATTAGCCGTCTCCAAACCTTTTGTTTTCAACAACAAAATAAGTAAATTGCAAAATAGACTGAAACTTGTACTTTGGTGGCTCGGATAACCAATGTACGTACATGTACGAGATTTCACAAAGAGCCTCCCAAAGGTTAACGATTCAACTCCCGACGCAACTGCTACTACGGGTGGGATGGTCTGAAGTGTCCGAATACAAATGCCTGTCGTGTTCTTTTAGGAGCACATCTAACGATCTGCATGATTATTTGAGTGGTTTTGCAGATAAATACATGTGGGTAAAAAGTACTCACAAATCGTACAAATGACAAACAGGTTGCAAAGATATGGCGTATCAACCCCAAAACAGAAAGTCACCGTCACCTCTGTAACTGCTTCCAGTTTGCCAATTCTCATCAAGTTTCGTCAATGAGCTAAAAAGATACAGCCGAATATAATAACAATATTTATTTGAAATTGTTGCCCCAGTTGTGATACAGAACGGGTTTAGATCAATGTGGTGCAAAATTAACACTTCCATTTATGCGGAGTTCCAAAAAGAAGTAAGTTTGTAACGACAAGCTCACGGTATATTTCAACTCCCCTTCTAGACTCACTTTTAATAAACATGTAGTTTCAATTCTAAGAATCAAAATCTTGGAAGATGCTAATGGACATACCTAGGGCCGCTATATGGGCATATCGGTGCAACACAAACATTGCAGAGCAAGGCGATCCGTCGCCATCTGGATCCATACGTGGAATGTGTTGTTTCAAGAAGTGATGGCAAAGAATTCAAAATATTAACAGACCTATATAAAGAGAACTACGTGAATGTTGGCTTCAATTTGTCACGATCAGAAAGGCACGTCTCTTAGCTTAATTACCTACAGGAAATTTGCAGGTTCCACCTTCCTTTGCCTTGTTATCAAAGAAGGTAAACTCATGGAACTTCACTGGTGTTCAGAGTAGAGTTTTTATCAACAAGATTCGCATGTTGTGTTAAATCGCAAATTGTTTAATAGTTGGTTTTTAAGCTAGAGTTGCAGCAGTACATGTACAGTAGAAAACTTTCAACACCCACCTATTAACGTTACGACCGAGTCACACATGTCGCTTGGCCACGTCAAAAATTAACAGCGACATTTTTACCAACAAAAGTCGACCTGCTGCTCAAAACTGTATATTTCTTCCGAATTTCCTTTTTTTAAGAGTAAGTTCAGTCCTGTGGTCAATTTTATGGAAAACAGCGCACATCAGTTGTGCAGCAGTATGTTATCCTGTTTGAACTATTCTCTGATTTTTGAAACACTGATTTCAAGTGCTTAGGAAATGCTTCAAGAAATTAGGAAACTAGGATATCAGCGAGCCATTAATTCAGAAGATTCCGTGCACCGAGGGGCCATTGCTCTACTTCATTCTTACAGTGACGCACCTTCAATCCAGAAATACAATCTATGTTATATGATTTCTCGTCTTTCGAAATTTGTAGTCTCTTGACACTCCGTGGCATGTTCTTGCCAAAGTTTCATCAATGTGCTTTTCCACGATTCCTTTACGCAAACTTTTACACTCTTTACAACCATAACTTTTTAGAACTGCTCAACTTATTAAGATGCAGTGGTTTGGTGAATTATCAGGTACTGAATGGGAGGCAATACTCTCAGCCCCAGTCTCGGGACATTGATTCAGATTCGGTACTCATGCGACTTATTTTCATATTTTAATGTTTGACATGTCATCTTTTATGTACTTTTAATATGAGAAACTAAGCGAATGTCATGACATTAGTTTTTCCATAATTTCGTTTAAAAGAGGCATTTGGATTTTGATCCAAAAGTGACGTCGTTAAATTTTTATTGTGAAATCACACACGTTCTCAAGCTCAAAAGCTCCAAAATGACAGATACATGTATGACTGTATCGTAGAACTGAATGTTGATATGGTAATCTTCTTTGAATCAAGATGCTTGATTTTAACGCCATTGAAGAAAACGCAGTAATTAAGATGGGTGAGTTTAACACTGAAGGGATTTTTGTGAATATCAACCCCTTGGGCGGACTTCAAACGCTGCAAGATAATTCGATTGATTTTACCACTACGTTTGTAATGCCGCAAGAACGAGTACTTTGTTCTAATTTCATGACATTAAAAATACATTCTATTATGCGATGTTCAATAGTCGAGAGGAAGTTGATATTTCGTGGGTTTAAGACTGGAGTGGCCACTGGATAATGAACAACAAAAATTTCGATGGCTTGTTTGGCTTCCTGTATTTTCATTAATATTGATTTATTATAGTGACATAAGAGAGTTAGTAAATACGTCGGCACTACTTCTCGAGAGAAGAACCCAGTGACCTGAACTGCAGAGGGACAGAAGATGACTGATTTTTCAGTAGGAACGGATCCTGGTGACTCTAGCAGGAAAGCGGTCGCAGTGACTACCGGGGCTCAGGCAGAGCAACACAAAGCGGACTTTAAACCACAAGATGCATCTCCGACCATCAATAAAAAAGCTTTGTACAAGCTGAAGTCAAGGCTCAACGACATATCCAAGGAAAGAAGCCATAGGTTGTTTAAGACCAGAGACGAATTCTCTATCAAGTGTTCAAGAATAAAGACAGTGATGAAGTGACACAAGTTGTCCTGTCGAGTAATTTACGAAAGTCCGTGAAGGGGCTTACCTGTACTCGGTGGACATCTCGGTGTTAGAAAGACAACTGTTACCAGCAACTTCTATTGGCCAGGAGTGGCACCAGAAATGGCCCAATTGTGCAGATCATGCGACACCTGTCAGAAGACGATTCCTGAAAGGTCGAGAAGCCAAGATACCGGCGGGAGAGATGCCTTTGATGCAGGAGTCTTCCAGGACTATCGCCATTGTTCTGCTTAGCCCTATTGCTCCAGTTTCCGACAAGGGAAACAAATACATTCTCACGGTGGCACTATTTGCCACCAGGTACCCGGAAGCTGTAGTGCAACCAAATATTGAGACAGCGTGTATTTGAAGCATTGTTAATGGTCTTCAATACAGTAGGGCTCCCACCAGAGATCCTGAGTGATCGTAGAACGCAGTTGACAGCGGCATTGATGAAGGAAGTCAGTTATTGCACATCGGCTGTATACGACACTTTACAAGCAACGTTGCAAGAGAATGTCAGAATATAGTCTGACAGTATTTTTAGTTGCATTGTTTTGTTTTGTTATTCTGTTTGATTGGCATGACCCCTGAGTTAAGTACAGTGATGATGTAATTTGTTTACTACAAAATAGTGTGGAACTTTCTAGAAGACTGAGGTCAGAACAGTGATGATCTAATTTGTTTACTACAGTATAGTGTGGAACTTTCTAGAAGACTCTAGCATTACAGCGATTAATGCAGTCTGGAATATTCTAGAGACTAGTACATGTTTGTAGAATGGTTGGGTAGATTCAGGAAAGTTCTAGAACAATGCATTAGGCTACACATTCACAAGCACGTGTTTGTGTTAGTCGGTTGAGTCCAAGAAGATCAAGTCGAGAGATCAAGTAAGTTCAAGCAAGTTAATCAGGAGAACTACAGTTGAGTTGCAGTGAAGAGATTCAGCAGTTACAGCGTTAGTCAATAGAGAGCCAGCTATAGAGACGGCAGGTTATTGAACCAACGAGTGTGACAGTTGCTGGAAGTATCTCAGAAGTTCAATACAAGTCAAGGCTTCGCAGCACTGGCTGGAGCATAAAACAGACATTACGTCGGACGTTTTGTTTGAGTAGGCTTGTGAACGTACGGTCGGGATTAATAAAGGATTAACTTGAACCAGTCTTCAGTCAATCTTCACACCGAAAGCTATTAGCACCGGTCTGTAACAACCAGCGCCCACCCACACACGGGGAAAACGTGACAGAGAATAAACGGTGTACTGAAAGCCATGATGAAGGAGATGTGTCAAGAATGATCACTGGCTGCCCTGTTTGCTTACCTTGGAATTCTCTAATCAAGCGCAGGACTGTCACCCTTAGAGTTGCTATACGGAAGAACACTGAAAAATCCGATGCATGATCCGAACAAACCTCAGACTGGGTAAGACAACAACAAAGTCCGAAATACTTTCCACTATGTCTTCGAGTTTAGGAACCGCGAGTTAGGTAGAAAAAAATTATATAGGGTATTTCCAAGAATTACTACGACAAGAAGGCCAGAGGTACATGTACATGTAGGCAATTCCAACTGGGACAAAGAATTTTGGAATAATTTCCCTCAGACCACAACAAGCTTGCAATGCAGTAGAAGTGGTCATACGAAGTTACAAAAGTAGTCAACCGCATGGACTACAGAATCAACATGAAAGGCAAAATTAAGATCTTTTATGCCAATCTGTTGAAGGCGTTTTACTTGGCTGACAACATCGCAGACAAAGATGGAGTGATCGGCGCGTGTTAATGGAAGAATGTGAGACTACTGAAGACACCCATTTTGATTAGGGCGGTTTAGAGCTTGGCATAAGAATTACAAAGAAATCTACAGTGTCCAAGATTTATCTATGCGGGAAAGCCCTGCTAGATTGAAAGAACTAGAGTTGTGCGATGTGCTATGGCCTGCAGAATTATATATTCCATGTGAAAGATATCCCGGGATTGTCTAACGTTGGAGAAGATTATTTTGGTCGACTAAGGGAGCCAAGACAGGTAGCACTTAATTTAGAGAAGGACTCAGAAGCTGAAGGTAATATATCTGTACCAGATGATGGTTATAAAATTAATGAGCATTTTTCTCTTCGGCAAAGGTCTGCTGTCAGCAATGGTCCGAGTCTGTTAGTTTTATTATGTTGTTCTATTTTGTGTTCTGGCAGATATTTATTGACTGGCATGACCCCTGAGGTCAAAACAAAACACAATAGTGTGGACAATTCGGTAAGGTTATAGCATGTCATTAATTAAGGTAATCCGGAACATTCTCGAGCATAGTACATGTATATCCTTGTAGAATGATTGCTTAGATACCGGAAAGCTCTGGAATGTGAACATTGCATGAGTCTATTACCACGAGTTTGTAAAGGTCAGTTAAAAGTTGTAAGTTAGCTACAAGAGAGAGTGAAGACAATTATAACTTTCAACGACAGTCAATAGAGAGCCAGTCACAAAGAAAGCAGGTTATTTGAATCATCGAGTGTAAGTTCATTACAAGTCAAGGATTCTGGGTGGAGCACAGAACAAGTAATTAACTCGAACAAGGGTTCAATCTATCGTCGCATTGAAAGATATTAGCACCGGCGGGTGACAACACGCGCCAACCACGCAGAGGGAAATGTGACGGTTGGCGAGCACACGTGCCCACCCACACGCGGGGAAAAACATGACATTGAAGCTAGTAATTGCCAACTTGGGATACCCGTAGTTTGACTTTGTCGTCTCAACTAAGCGACCTGTTTGCTGACTCAATTGCCAACTGATGAGGTGACTCAGCTGACGACTCTTAGCAAACCTTTATTGTTGGCTGCCGCTCGGCTACACGATCGGTCGTCGACTGGTCGTCCACAGATTTCCGAGTTGCCCGTAATATGCTCTAACAAGGTAACAATATATTCCCTCATGAAAATTCTACAGCCGTTGGAGAGCAGTTAAGATATGTTAACAGGCCAAAATTGGCCTTTGAATCCAGGGTGCCGTAGGAGGAGGAGCATCGCGTCTTAAGCATGAACCACCTACAATCCTAGGAAACGTGCATACAAACCCATGAATCGTGCATACTGTTGCGATAAATGATTTTGTGTATGCGAAATCAGCATTTTGAGTAGAGCACTTAAGTATGTAGGCGAGCGCCATTTATTGGAAACTAAAAATGTAACTATGATATCACTCAACACCTACGAACCCAAAAAATGACTCATGTGATCGCAAATCATACGTTAGAGCATCTGAACCATAAGCACGAACCACCAGAGGATAACATTACCGTGTGTGGGATCCGATGTTCTTGCGACTATATCTGTGGTCGGACGTGTGATTGTTGTGATATGTGCGCCATGTTTTTGTGAGTATATTTAATTTATGGGTTCGAATACATGCGTCTTAAGTTGGTTCAGGCGTACGATGTGATGCCCGCAAGTACATGTATGACTCTATGGTACACCCTGCTGTCACAGTCCCTAAAGTCTCCAGTCGTTCAGTTTCAAAGTCCCTGGTTACGCTTGGTGAGTGTCCAGATTTTGTCAAGAGTCCTTAATCTTTCTTCAAATTGTTGGGAAGGGTAAGAGGATAACAAAACCCCGCTTCATGAAAAAGATGTATTAGTCAAGATCTGCTAAAGAGGCCAAATCAAAGGGATTGACAAATGAAAGTTAAGTCTGAATTTTCTGAAAGTCGACCTTTTTTCTCCATTCGAAGTTTTTTGGTGAAAGCATTTCATACAAAACACATGTGCTTGACGACATTGTTGAAAGTCGTTTGCAAATAGTATTTTAAATAGCGGTTAGCGAGTGTGCTGTTTACAACATTATTGCTGGATTGCTTAAGCTTATCAGATGAAAGCAGACAATAAGAGAGCTGGACTACATGTATGTAAATGTTGCTTTGCCACAGTCAACCTGATAACGACACGGCTGTATCCTATTCACTCAATCGGAATACTCATTCCTCTACGCGCGTGCGTAACGCAAACCTCAGATTTGAAACTTAATTATGTTTTTTTGCCAAAAATGCGGATTTATTACCGAAAATACGTAACAATAATTCTGGTGGTGAGCCGCAGCCGACTACAGACACGGCAAAAATACTTTTAGTCCAGTCATTCTACGGATGTCCCGGAAAAAATGCAACAGAAGGTTTTACTGCATAAATCGTATCCCCTCACACCCCTTAGTGTGAAAAAAAAGTCTACCTGAATCGGAGTGGCGGAAGTTGGTTTTTCAAGATGGCGGACAAAATGGCCGCCAGCATTACAGATGACCATTATAACTCGAGAGTGGCATGTGATAGAGTAATAATTCAAAAAGGTTTACCTATCTTTCATGGGTCAACAAATTCATTGAAAATAGTTTTGCATTGTTGTGGTTACGCCGTCTACCATTTTCCAAGATGGCCGCCAAAAGTACAATAGTACTTCGAGTCGCACAACTTTGCACGAACAGATTAGTGTGTCGTCTTGCTTCAAATATTGCATCGTAGCCTTTTTGGGTCGACTAATCCATTGAGATTGATGGCATTTGGCTCTAATGAATACTTCCACCATTTCCAAAATGGCGGACAAAATGGCCGCCAGATTTTCACAAGACCATTATAACACGAGAATGGAATGCGATAGATTATAAATTCAAAAAGGTTTACCTATCTTTTCTCGGTCAACAAATTCATTGGAAGTAGTTTTGCATGACTGTGGTGACACCGTCCGCCATTTACCAAGATTGCCTCCAAAACTATTTAGAGTCGCACAACTTCGCACAAACAGATTAGTATGCCGTCTTGCTTCAAACATTGCAAGTTTTCTGGGTCGACTAATCCATTGAGACTCAATGATTCCTTTCACCATTTTCTAAGATGGCCACCAAATAGTTGTTTCATGTAAGAACTTCAGATTCCAGAGACACGCCATCTATACAGAATTCATATCCTGAGTTTTTCTAGGTCAGCACGACCATTACAATAATTTTTGCCTGGCTCTGATGATTACGACTTCCATTTTCAAGATTGTTTAACGAATAATAACTTATTTGGGTGAAAAACATCAGGTTCACCTGGATGGAAGGATCATTCTCCTCCTGAAAAAATGTGCTGCGATTAATTTAGTGATCTACTATCCACACCGTTTGTGTCACCTCCAGTTAGTTGTAAATGCAAATGAATACAGCAACAGTTGAGACAAGATAAATGTTAAGCAAGGTATGTTTAGCAAGTTAAACAGTTTATAATATAAGTGCTTCCACAGCTCCCACTACGCGTCTCTTTAGTGATGTTACAAGTCTGTCTGAAGCAGTCATACTCAGTCTGCGATCAAAATCTGTAAACAATCAACCAGTATTTACACAACTTATCTCTGTGAACTGAGAATGAATTGTTTAAGCTTAAACCAGTATTCTCCACATGCAACCCAGCACGGCAATCCTAACTTCTTGCAAGAACATCTTTTGGAACTGCAGTTGGTCTTATATGAGCAGCTTACTACTTTCAGCAGGTTCTCTGGTGCTGCTGACTGGTCCGTCGTCGAGGGAATGAATTTTCCACCTGCTTGCCAACATCTGTCCCCAATACAGTGAGTCTAGGCCACTGCCTCGGACACTTGACCACTCTTCCTCTTGATAATATGTCCTGGCACAATGGAATTTAGCTACTGAAGAAATTTGGTGGTAATGACTGTATTTAAACTGAAGCTATTCTGACACCTCACCTACAAATCGCCTGCATCGCGAGTCCTCCAAATTTCCAGAGCCAGACATAGACACAACTCTTACCAGCGTCAAATATGTCGTGCTTCAGCTGCATGGGTCTAGTGAATACTCTAGCGTTTTAGCAAAATTCTCGATCATGCAGTTTCTTGAATGGGAGAGCCTTTGCATGCGCAAATGGCAAAACTGCGCAAGTTTCGGCTCCAAGAGACAACTGTAGTTTCTTGATGTCCCAGACTCTCCTCTTGCTTCAGTGCCTCTTGTCAAATTTCATGAACATTATTTGTTGTGAAGTAGCATGGCAACACAAAAGAACCAACATGTCTCTGTCGTCTGCAATAAGTGTAGTTGGACCTTGTGCTGCTTTCTCTACTGTTCTTTCTATAGGTACATGTAGGCTGGGTGCACTTACTAATGTAATCCACATATGCTCTGCCAAACGACTGAAATGTTGCACCTCTAGGCCATGGAATACAGTGAAGGAGAGAACCGCCGTCGATTACATGCATCACCATGTTTTCTGGAAACTGAAATCCTCAGGTAGTCCCCCACTGGACCAGATTGCATCAGAAAATATTGATTTATTAGAGACTCTGGGAAGACCAGATGTTTCAAAAAGAGCAGAGCACCAGCACACAGCTCAAACATCAAAAGGCTTCATAAACTTTCACTATTGTCTTTTGCAGCTGTCAGGATTCGCTGAAGTAGCAATCGTGGAGATACTTGTGTAAAATCACTATAAGCAACATGGACTGATTGACTTGTCATTGCCACAACCTTGTCTTTCTTTCTGATAGTGAAGTCTTTCACCCTTGAACCCTCCATAAACAAGCGAATCGCCATCCCCACTTGTTTGCCATTTTCGGAATTGACACGCGTGCCTGCAGTCACACCAGTGACGATATTCTGTAATGTTTGTTTTTAAAATGGGTTTCTGTTGTGGAGGAATTCAACAAGGCTGCGGACGTCTTTGTCGTCACGCGACTGTCTTTTTTGGGTACATTCTTTATGCTGCTGACATGTTTCACAACTCAGGTTTGTCCCAGTCTGCATGGTACCAGTTATACTTAAGTATGCCGGCAAGGAAAGCAGCCATGGTGCACTCTGCGTATCTCCCATTTCGCAACATCTAATTAAAGCTCCTGGTGCTTTCAAACTTTTCATGAACGTTTGTTCAATTAGAAGATCATATGACAAGCGGGTCCAAAATCTTTGACTTCGTCTTATGACATCTGGACGGGTGTCTCTGAGTTGCTGCGTCTGCTGCAAGTATATGTATGCAGATTTTGCATAAGAGTTGTGAACAGCAGCTGCAAAGTAAGGCAGCATTTCAGGTGAGGCTCCCAATCTGACGTTATTTGTGCTTTTAAAAAGTCGAAGGATGTCAGTCATCTTCATATACTGAAGCCAAAGACTAATGATTCGACTTTGCAAGGACAAGTCTAATTTATGTGCTTCAATTTCTATGGATACCTACAAGACAATCCGACGAGCATACATCAACGCGCACAGATGTCATGCCAGACATAACATCATTACACAGCTTCAGACAACCTCTCAAATCATCATCAAGAATAACATTGACCTTTGATTCTTCTGACGAACTATTCTCTGTCACTGCGAATTCTGAAGACCTATACTCTGATTCAGTCGTATTTGAATATATCAGTGGCAGTTGTTCGGAAGCCAGAAGTGAACTCTCTTGAGGGTATTCCATTATAACTCAAGGTTCAGAATCGGAAGACACTGGCTGTGCATTGCATGCCTCAGCGTATACATCTAGTTATGTGATCAGTTGGGATGTCTGAAGAATCTGTCTCCATATTCTAACGAGCCAATATGGGTGTTCAAGCATTGAATTGCTCCCCATCTTGGCACGGAATCTGTGTGTTCTGCGTTGGTGACATTTGGGACTATTGGGATTTCTGAAGAACCAGAACTTCTGTCTTCATTGGTTCTGTATTGACGTTACTTGATCTGGCAATATTTGGAAGTGGGACATAAGGATCACACTATTTGATGCATGCACTATCTCAAGAACTTCGTGAAGCTCTGTGCCTGACATTAAGCTCATCTCAGTATGAAATCGGCCAAGCCTGGCTCGGAACAAATGACTGCAGATCACTTTTGTTTTGTTTACTAGCACTAATTTCCTCTAAAATCAGCATTCATATTAAACAAAGTGTGAATACTAAATGACAAAATTGAATTACTAACTTTTTGTTGAACAATTTTATTTCCTTTTCATCAAATTCAGATGAAATCAACAGCCAAATTCTCAACACATGACAGCAGCAGACGAAATCATTGCTTGGGAACATCTAATAATATCTCCAATAGCAGAGAAAAAAGCCACTTTCTGCCCAATTTTATTCAGGGCTTGTGTTATGAATAAGCCAATATCTCCACCAGAATTTCATATTTTTCTAAGAAATATTATCTTTGATACCTCAAATGAATATATTTTACAGAAAAATAAATGAGTGTGTGAAGTTTATCATGAAAATTTAACTAATGGCTTTTCTGAAAAACACAACAAATTTTATGTCATATAATCTAAAATGAGATTAAAATTTCACATTTAGTATCTAAACCTGAAAAACCAATTATAGAAACAATCAACTCATTAACCCTGACTGTAGATTGTAAAATGTTTTTGTGTAATTGCCCATCAGGTTACAAACAATGTTTAAGGAACGTAAATGCTTTAAATTGGGGTTTTGTGACCTGGCGGTAATTTTGGCCGCCATTTTGTCAGCCATCTTGATTTTTTCTCCCCAACCAGTGACCAATTGTAAGGTAAGACATGTTCAATTGTCTACATTACAAAAGAATAAAAATTTTATAATTTTCAGGGCAAAATAAAAAAACGAAATCTTACAAAATGTACCAAATTGCCGTTTCGGCAGACATTTTGTCGGCCATATTGGTTTTCTTTCACGGAATATTGGAATTTTTTGATTAGTATGCCTGTTACGAACTGTATAAAATCAATGACAAACTTTATCGTTTTATTTCTAGCTGTTACATATGAGTAACATGCCAGAAAGCAGTAAACACCGGTAAAGGAGGGCCATTTTTTCCGCCATCTTGTTTAAAGATGCCATTTCTGCAAAAAAACCTTCATTTGCAAGTTTTTCTAGGTTGGGCCCTCTGAAGCCCTAGAATGACTGGTCTGCACTCACAGTGAAAATGGTCAGTAGTTTTAAAGTTGTTGGTTTTGTACGCAGTCAGGGCCCTGTCTCTATTCTCCATACTAATACTCATACTCATACTCGAGATTTCATACTCAAAATCGTGCTCACTGGAGTCGTACTCAAAAAAGCGTGTTTAATGTCGCATTTTAAGTAGACTCCAAATGTTCTCAAATCTGAGAATCGTATTCGAGTTGCTATGGAACTCTTTATGATGTGAATTGCAAATGACGCAAAGTTGCGGGTATTCAGCGCTCCCTTTTCGCATATATATATACAACCTTAACAACTACATCATCGTCCGTTGTCGCTACACTTACAAGAGTATAACGTAGAATGCTTAGTGTCCGGTTCAGCCAAGGGGGCAAAAAAGTTCATTCTCCGCTACACTTGACACATTTACTTCTAGTCTTGCCTGGCTTTAGGCATGTTAAGAAGTACAAAAAAGTGAATGCTAAAACTGTGTTCAGCAGGCCTGAAAATAATTCATGCAAATAAGAATTTAATGTCTTCAATAACAATAACTATATTGATTTTTATGAATGGAAGATAACGGGATAGTGTGAAGATTTGTCCTATATTCCATCAAACTAGTGACACCTTGCTTGACGAGCATTGCAGGTTAATGACTAATTTTTTCCCCATTCTGAAAGTATACATGTATAACCCAATAAATATGAAATAAATTGCCCCAAAAATGTCTTTAGCATGTTTGTTGACCATGAAAATATAAGTATAAACAACTCATTTTTCAAGTTAGCCTGCAGGAACACAAACTTAAGACGCAAATTACATTGTATGGTAATGGCGGCATCTAATTTGCATAATTAGTTTTCAGAGTTGCATTTTTTAGTATTCATATGTGATGTATTGCACAAGAAGTATTTATAAGAAGTGTACCGGTGAGACATTTCACCATTTTAAAGGGTATATGGTGATTTCTATCACAAAAATACATCTGAACTTGACAATTTGGCCGCCATTTTGTTTATGCAAATTAGATGGTCAAAAATGCAAAATTCGGCTTGGGAACAGGGTTAGTTGAATTCGCCATACCTTGATTGTGTGAAAAGTCTTGTTCCCAACTTTTACTAAAAAATGCTTCTAGAACCTTATACAGGGCTCTTTTCAGGAAATGCGTCTAGACTATTCTAAAATTGGCATGGCCACACCAACTATTGACTGCATATTGAAATTTTCTTTCTTAGTAATGCAGTGGTGGGCCGTTGACCCCGGAAACCGGGGCCAGGTACCATATCAGAGGCCGACATTTTTAAGAGAGAGGACGAATTGACAATTTTCTTTGACGGGAGGTCAAATTTCAAAATGTTGTACCTTAATTGCTAGTGGTGGCGTTCTTATCTAGTTAGCCGATTGTCCACGTCAGCCCGAAACGCCAGTCGAAATTTATGGGCCTCAGTTGTTTGCTTACCTGTTCTCTCTTGCTAGTTAAGTCTTGACGTAGAACCAAGGAGTGTAGTAGAATAGGAGAGTTCACTTGCGAGTTCGCTGTTACCGCTACTACTAGCGCCGCCAAGTGGTGACTAAGCAACTGTCGACCAGGAAGCGCCAAAACAATGGGGATGGACGCATTTTGCAGTGCGATAAATTGCATGAATTCATCCACGAAAACCCCTGCGTGTCATTTTTTAGGTTTCCTATGGAACCAGTTAAGTAAGGATTATCTGTTTTTGGCATTTAATTTGTGTGTTCTGTTCACGGTTGTTAAACAAGTCACTCGCAGTCCCGTTGCCACTGTTGTCTGCAGTGTATGCTAGGCCTACTCTACAACCGGGCTGCCGGCGGAGGGACTATGATGAACGTAAGATGTGATCGTCGGCTTTTTGGATACTTGCAGTCCATGAATTCCAAATCAAATTGTCACCCGTACGATCGCAGGAATAATTTTAGGGAAACTTACCCATGGCCATGGCCATGGGTAATATGACTGGTGACACGGCCTTGGCACAATCACAGCCTCAGGGTCACAAGTTAGGAGTAAAGTTAGAGAATCTGTGGGTCTCGTTGAAAAGATGAAAGATTCAACATAATTTTAATGTGCCAGTTGGACCAATAAAGTTAAGCAGTGCGTCATTGAAAACTTAATTCTGTGTGTCAATGATGCGGGGGCGTGGCCCTGTTCAAATATCCTTGGATCGACATTTGGGTCCGATTTTTTTCAGTTGACACCAAAACGCTTTTGTGTCTATTACAATCGCACTACGACAGGAATTCTGTCGTGTAGTGTACTTTAGTGTAGGCTACCAGTCTTCTGTGAACTTAGTGGTTATGAGGTTTGTTCCTTAGTCTCTCAGTCATTGATTTACGTTCAGGTGCAAACGCTGGGAGCTGATCTTATGAAGAGAGATGCAGCCTATTTGTCCAAGAACTGCAAGTTAGGATCTCATCCCTTCGAGGAGTCCATGTTCATGAATGAAGAACAAGCTGGTATTGACTGCAGTGCCGAACAATATTTGATGTCCCGAATCCATCAAATTTGAGGATGTCAGGGTAAAAAATTTCTCCGGAAATTATATTACAGCTCTGGAATAGGCTTTTTTGCATTTCTGATTATCGTGTCACAAAGCAAGTACTGGAACATCATGTGTAAAGGACAATTAGTCAAAATCTGGTCTTCGTATTTTATTAAGAATGATCAGATTGAAACACTCTATGCATGATTAGCTTGTGATTTGGAGAGAGCCACAGTGAAACTGATGGATCATTCAGAGTCTGAATGGTGGGCTGAAATTTTGTTAAACCCAAGCTATCCGTATCGTTTTGCTTCTCGATGACAAACACCTCTGTAAGTAAATTAGTTTTCAGCTTTAGTTATAACGCATTTCTTTGGCAAAAAAGTGCTGTTGTTTACTAGTGAATTAATAGAGAGTGACAAGGTTGGTCAGATATTCTTGTGGTATTGGTTGGTGTATGTGTGGCATATTTTGTACGTTTTTTTGGAGATTGTGGTTTATTTAAGCCCTAGTGGCTAGGAATCAGATATGATCTTGTGGTCTGGCTTTAACTGACATGTAATATTCACTGTTATTGATAATAAGAACAGTAGGTATATAAAATAAAATTTTGGTTTTATCATCCAAGTATTTTTAATTCAGTTTGTATGAAGCTAAGTGGGTAGTGAATATTTTGATTGCTGCTCAGTACTTCTTAATTTTTTGTCATGACATTTTGAACTTTGACTAGCTATGATTAATATTATACTCAATGTTACTACGTTTTGTAAGTCGTGAGCTATTCTACAGATTAGCAACTGACTCGTAACTGTTGGTGAGTGGGAGAGTGGGATTGAGTTTACCCTATACTGGCATACATATATGTCTAAGAAATAATGGAATGTTCTAAAATTGTATTACGAATTTGTGGTAGTGATGAATTGCCTTGCTTTCTTCTTCTCACTTGTGTAACACCCACTGCACAAAACCATTGTCTAAGTTGCTAATGGCCTGGTGCATTGACTAGGGAACAACTGCGAAAATGTTGGGTGGAGACAAAACCAACAGTGAGCTGGGAGTAACATGTTTGTCATTGGTCAGGGGAGCAACCAAAATGTGTGACGATGGGAGGGGCTCAACACCCATGTCGCATACATACCCATTGGTTTTTACCTGTTCAGCACTCCCCAAGTAACCCCCCTGGGAGGGGGTCAACAACCGGTCGCCCACCTGGTTTTTGCTTGGTACCCCTTAGCTGGCATCTGGGGGGCATTCCCCTCTGAACCCCAAGGAGCAATCATTCAAATTATGTAGCCCATGGAGGTATGAACTGTTATAAGAAACGATAATTGTCCTGTTAAGAGCTCAAGCATGACACAAAACCATGATGGATTTTGAAGGGAGCTTCAAGAGAAAAAAAGAAATACGCTTTAATATTGATTAAAATGCACATTTTCTTACTCATTTGATTGTAAGTGGATGTTATTTTATGTATTCTAACCATTTTCAATCACAGAGTAATTTTATTGCACGCTGAATGTCATTAAAGTATGAATTTATGAGTATTTACATTGTTCGAATTGTGCTCCTAACAACATGTAAGTGTTGAGTATTCACCGCTTGGAGCGCTAGTGTTTCCACCGGTAACCATAGCAGCGAATGGTAAAAATGGCGGAGTGAACTCTCCTGTACTAGTACACTCTTTGGTAGAACCCATTGCTGTGTCTCTCAATGGTCTTTCGACATTTTCTTTATTCGCTCGTGGAATAACTTATCCTTGTCTCACATCCGCCATAATTATTTTCGAGTACGATTTTAAGCACACTGCCAAACCAAACTTAAAATTTGGAGCGTACATGTATACTCGGCGAAATTTTTACTGGAAATCGTACCCGAAACATAGATGAAATACATTTCATTTAGAGTATAGGCTTACTCGAAAAATGAGTTTGTGTTCGAAATTTTGAGTACATATTTTTGAGTATGATATTGAATACACCAAAGCCTGTACTCGAATTGAGTATGAAGTGTGAGTTTGAGTATGATTCGAGTCTGAGTACGGAGATTGGAGTCGCTTGAGTACAGTCTCAGCTTTGGGGTATTCAAGGTCATACTTGAAAAATCTGTTCTTGTAATTTCGAGAACGCACTCAATTTTCGTGTAAATTTGAACTGAAGTGTATCTCATCTTGATTTCGAGTAAGATTTTGAGTAAAATTCCGAGCATGTGCTCCAGATTTCAAGTTTGCTCTGGCGGTGTGTTTCAAATCGTACTCAAAAATAAATGCGAGCGAGAGAACAAAATATCGAAAGGTCACCGAGAGACACAGCAAATCTAAAAAATAAGTCCCTTGAAGTACGTTTGGAGTCTACTCGAAATGCGACATTAGATACGCTTTTTTGAGTACGATTCCAGTGAGCAGGATTTTGAGTATGAGATCTCGAGTACGGAGATTGGAGACCGGACGCAGAATGGTGAATGTTGGCCAAATCCCCTTTTGTCCACTGACGTCACAAGCATACTGGAGCTCCCAGTGGAGGCCCTGAGAACTCGTAAATAAACCGAGTTCATGAACCCGGTAGTATCCAGCCTAGCAACGCCGAGACAGGCTGGCGAACAGTTGTAGTTATTGTGGGACGTTGAGTATCGTTTTTTTCTAAAAACATAATGCATGGTATATAATAATGAATGGTATATAGTATCAATTAACTATGATTGAAAGATTCCTTTTTAGTCGAGCGTAAATAAGGCTATTTCGCATGGGGATACAACTTTGGCTTTGCCGCCTGTGTAGAAGAACATTTGGATGGTCGGTGTTGAAGGATCGCGAGAATGAATATTAAAATTTTCTTAATTTAATGGAACAATATTATTTTCTGAGAGGTATGACATGCAACATTATTTGAAAAACACACTAAAACATAGCGACTCTGGAAAAATCATAAAAAATACTTTAATCACAGTCGCCAGCATGCTTGTTTACGAGTTCTCAGGGTATCCACGGGGGGCGCCAGTATGCTTGTGACGTCAGTGGACAAAAGGGGATTTGGCCAACATTCAAAATTCTGCAGACCGGACCCAGGAATGCCAACTCCTGCACGAGGATGGAAGGCGGGAAGTCGGAGTCTTGGGTGATCTTATGTTCTCCCACCACGCGATATAAATGCACGCGCTATGCACGCTCAATTCAAAGTCGTGGCGTTCTTGTCATTTCGAATGTGAAAACCGTGTTGCTAAATGCGAGGCTGAGATATGATATCGCTGTTTGTTTATGCAGTTTTGAGTGCGTTTTTTAAGGGTGAGTGTTACTGATTAAAGTCCCTTCACTTCTGAATACCAGATCGCCGGCTTAATATAGGCCTACTTCGTAGATTTTTATAGATGTGACGCTAGTCTTGTACGAGAGTGCTTACATATGTACGACGCTGTGGTCGACACCGATGCACATTGTATCTTTGTCTAGGAGACAAGTTTTAGAATTATCTAGTGTAGTCGGGCTTCCTTTTCGTTGCATTTTCGAGTTCAGTAGATCAAGTTTTTGAGTGTTTGGCTAGAACAGGTAAAACTTCGAAACATCGACTTTTTTCCAGACGGAGCATTTGTGTGGTACAGTTTTCTCCTGGGTTGACCCATATTTGAATTGACCAATCAATCAACTCCCTTTTTGTTTCATGGGTCAACCCATACTTGAATTGACCAATTAATCAAACCCCCTCTCGTAGAGCGCGTGATGTTGATACTGAGATACATGTATATTTCCTCAGATTTAAATTGTGCAACTTTCACACTACACTCTCGTTGTAATTCCAAACGTTTTTTGTCGACCAGGAACGAATCGTCCGTGTTTTTAATCCAAAGCCAGATAAACTATAGAGTGAATCAATAGTTTATCGACGACATTAACAACGACGAGATGAGACCGGTAGCGTTCCCACTAAACGCAGTCGCACGAAAAACACGAACAATTTACAGGCGCTGTAAACGAAATGTAGACCCATTCACTGATCTGAAACAGCACTTGCTGTTACGTTAAGTGGAGGGCCAGTCGAGTTTCATAAAGCTACGTGGTATGACATTTTGCAGCGCGCTAATGTAGGAGTAACTACTTTTCCTGACTGGATTTCCTTGAGGTCCTAGGATATGTTGAGATTTGATCTGCGACAGTAGGGCAACAGCCATAGACTGTGACCTGGGTGGAGCAACATGGCGACTGGCGGGAGGCGGATTGGCAGGAAGAGGCGGGGCTTTCTTTAATAACGTGTAGGAGCCATTTGAGCCAAATTACTATCTGAGGCTTCGTTGGTATTTCTTGTCAGCATTGGCTGGGAAATCTTTTTGTTGCGGAAACTTTCGCCCCTCGCCGGTGGTGCTGAGGGTATGGGTTATGTGGTCTGAGTGGCGCAGCAGGCCGGGGTTTGTTCAATCTTGTTTCTGTTTTCACAGAGCGAAGTGATTGCCTAAAAATAAAGAATTCAAAATGACACGTCGTCATGCCAACTCGTTAAAGTAGACACTGGCAAGCCAATGAGCCAGTCAGCAATCCACAGCCATTTTTCATGTTTATACTATTAATAATGAAAAGCGTCGTGTATTTAATCAATTTTGCATACCGGAAAACGTGCTCCCGAATTACAGCCATGTTTACAAATGAATGTTGCCGGCCACAAAAATAATGGCTTTTAGACTCTACTTACCATCCATAAGACAGGTAACATACTGTAGCAGTGCATCTATTTTTACGTAATATTCAAATAAACATTGTCACAGACAAGCACTACTAAAGTACATTAGTAATGAGTTTTCTTTCTGGTGCATCAAGTATGGTAAGTCTTCCTTGAGCTAATACTAACTCACTGAGACTGCTTGAGCACTCCGTGCACTGCTCAACTCTTGCTGAAGACTTCTAATTACTGAAGGCCAGCGTACACAATACGATTTCTCATTGATAACAATGTCGGCAATAAAAAATCATTTCTTGTGTGCTGGTTCCGTCGACACGACAACATGTTACTGAAAAACAATCACGACACCTCTTGATAAACAATCGTAACTGGTATGCTGGCTTTACTCATTACATTTACACAAAATCCAAACTGACTATAGTTCACTTAAACACGTGCTGATACTTCCTGCCCAGTGTTCTGCTGATCCAGTATTTCTTTATCTTCTCCCGGTGGTACCATGAACAGATCAACGTGAGTCCAAGTAACGGCAGAACACAGAGGAACAGGACCAGCATGGCCACAGTCACCGAATCCAAACCCATAAGCAAAACTATAACAGAAGGTCATGTGTAAACAGTCAAGGAACAAAACAGAGAAGGTAGATAACGAAGCCATTGCTATCCCTGTTAGTTGCAGCATGCCAACATTATCAGCATGACAAATTTATGTCCATCTATGCACAGCCAGTCGTTTGGTTACAGATACACTGTAGGTAGCTCAATTGTGGCTATCTATGCACAGTCAGCCTCTTTTTAGAGATAGCTACATCAACAGTCAGTCTTTTTAGAGACAGCTATTTCATTTGTGGGTCATAGCATTCTGGTACACTAAGAAAATGTCAAACACTTATGTAAAACCTTTTAAGTTCATGTTTTGATAAGCCCTCATGTCAAATTGACCATTTTAAACGTTCCTAATAGGATTTTGGAGAGTATTTCATAAAGCATAGTATGTGAAAGTTCCATATGACCTGATCAGCAATTCCAAGATATGACGTTTGGAAGTTGGCCACGGACATTTTAATAGGGTCGGTGACTACATAACCCTCAGGCAAGTTTTGCAGCAGGACAATGCGCAGTATTGGTGGAATAGCTCACAGCTGTGGCCAAGCCGAACCTAGCCAACTACAATGTACATGTACTGAGCCCATTTTTCGAAGAAGTTACGGTAACTTCAATTATCACTTATTTAGCACAAAAATAATCACCAGAATTGTCAATTTCCATTTTTCAAAGGCTGATTGCTTAGCAGAAAATTATAAAAAAGCTTTGAATTACCAAATGTTGTTTTGTTACATCTACACACTACATACATGTAGTAAGCTAACAATAGAATAACAGTTTGTGAATATCTATTCCTCTTGAAAAATTTGACAAAATCAAATTTCCCTTGTATGCCATATTGTGTGCTAAATACTGTAGCTGTTGAAGTTTTACCATATCTGTTTCTTTTTCGACTGTGACTGTCTTAGCCTGATTTTCCTGAAACAAGCTTAGACATTCAGACTGAAGGCGATTTTTTCATACGAGACTATCCTATTTAGTCTCAAAGTGTGCAGAACGGTTCTGCACTTTTTATGCCCACTTAGGGCCATAAAAAATGCATGCAACAAATCTATACCTTACCCAAAACATATTAATAATGTTACTTTCGAAGTCGAAAACCTGTTTCTGCCATGACAAACTTTGTGGTCTGCTTATTGAACGACAATATGTGTCCCAGGATTAAATGAAAAAATCGCGCGCTTGCCCAATTGGGATGTAAGCTGCCACTGCTAGGGTAATTGCCCTGACGCCCACCCACCGACTTGAATCACCCACCTCCATGTCTCAGGGTTTCCCAATTTAAGCGCCTATGGCGTGAATTTGCAAGTTTTCGGTAATGTTAATTCCTTCTTTTTTGGTCTTTCAGATGTTGCTGTTTTTGCCCTTAGTGTGTCTGTAAGTCCTAAAGTCATTGGCCTCAATGGTAGTAATGCTGAGTTTCGGATAGGTTATGCGCTGGGCAGTGATGAAAAATTAAGCCTAATAGAGTTGAAGAAAGAAGATGGCAAGATTGTTTTTATGGCGCCTATAGTAGTACAAACACAAAGAATTGAGGCTGATGGAGGATGTGTTGGAAGTTATGCATCTCGTTGTTCTACTGACTACTCTAATGGAAAAACTAACTTCACCATCACTTTGTCGCAAGTTACATGTACACCCGATGATGAAAGCCAGTACACTTTGCAAGTGATAGCTGACAACATCGTTAGTAAAACTGCAGTAAGCCAGCTTGTTGTAGAGTGTAAGTAATGTTTTGGTGTTGGATGCATGTCTTCTGTTATCTTGCAGCAAAATTGATTCCAATATTGACATTTTACAGATTTAAAGGCTCGTTAACTACCTGCAAATAGGGGAAACCTAAAAAAATGTTTTGTATAACGTTTACGGAAAATAAGCATGCTGAAAACTGCAAAATTTGGCAATATGAAGTTTTACTTGTTGCATTGTTCCGCGCATGATGTGCCATGTGGCATATTAGACGTACTTCATCCACGCCAATCAAGGTAATCCAATACGCTTCGAATTTCTAACTTTCTTAGCAGCCAACAATTTTTTAAAGAGTTAAGACCACGCTTTTCCTTAGTTTTTGAGGATTCAGTTTGCTAACATGAAGTGAAAAACATAATTAATTTGATCTAAGTGACACATCAAATAACTTTTTATGCCAATTTTAGTTATTTTCGTGAATGGCCATTCTTGTTACTACACCAGACTTTTCATATATTTTGTGAACCATTCCTCTGCTTAGGGATTATGTTACCCTTAAATTGAATGAAATCTACCATTATGCAATGAAATTACAAAAATGTTATGTTCATGAGCAAGTTGACGTAACTTAATGTTGTCTTAATGGTGCGATTACGGCCAATCTGATGCCCTATATTGAATTGGAACCAGCCCTAGACCGACCGGAGCTATAACTGCTTGCTTAGGACAAGATGAGTACATGTTTGTGATTGAGCTATGAGCTTGATTTTTTTAATTAAAATATTTCGTTCAAAGTTTGGAAAAGTATATACAGTGCTATGGACTCGATGTACTTTACACGGGGAATCCCATCAGTTGTGACCTACTTTTCATTTGGCGGAATATAGCAGACGGCAGAATGCAAATCTATCGATGAATTTTAACTGATTTTGTTCGAAATATCCTGAACTACATGGCACCGTGCATACCCATCTTTACAGGAATATATCGCACTAGTGGTCTTGTCAGTGTTCTTGTGAACTTGAACTCCCTTTGATGTTCTTCGGATCTTCGCTGGCTATGAATTACTTGTCCTCGAACACTTATTTTTTCAACGTCGCCTTGACAAATTCTCTAATCAGGAATGTACGATTTTCAACTGAAAAGCATCGCCTGTTGTCTTTGTCGACGAAAAAAAAAAAAACACTCATGGATTCTACCAGGCAGGGCAGTGTATTTGCCTCCCACATCATGTGTGTTTCTCTGGTGTCACGTGACTTTATACAAGGGGGCGGAGCCTGCGATGGGTCACCACAAACTTGCTGTTGAGGTCAATAAAAATGGTCGTTTCGTACAGCGATGTCACCATCTTTTAGGGTTAGCATCGTTCTTACAAAATGCAGAATTCCTACCAAGAAACTTTTTACGTAGAATTCCCAGCAACGCAGGACGTAGCCCTGGCGCAAAGCTGTATAGTGTTGACCTACTAGAGGTTGATGCTGACGTGGGTAAAATGTGAGCGGATAATTTATGACACAGACTTTGTGTTGTTCAAAACTACACTCCTCTTTGAGTACACTAAAAATAAATTTATTTACCGTTGTTGAAAAAATTGGCGTTCCACCGTTATTCTGCGGCCAAAATTGAGGTTTGATCTTTTGGATTGGCTTTTGGTGCCATGAAATATTGTCATTTTCTTGTTTCTCAGATACTTCAATCAACTGTTGGTGTTTGACAAGGTTGCTTAGACGCCACAACACATAAGTTTTTGGCATTTTAAAGGAGAAGCCCAACTTTGTCATGTAATTTCTAGGGAAAATGCGGTTCGTGGATTATTCCAGTTTATCATGTCTTCTCCTACATTCATTTAATTAGTGGTGCCCTACTCAGGAAATCACATTTAGGGGGCTTATTCTCTCCATTTTGTTTCTGAGTTCAAGTTTACTATGAGTATCTCAGTGTTCCACTCTTGTTTCGTGATGTTTTCGTCGTAAAATTGGCACCACTTCTCATTGACGAGTATTCTGCGACAAGCTAGATTGTTAGAGAACTCAACTGCGTCGGATTTATTCTCGTTTAGTTTTTAGTAGCCTGAAAATCATATGGCTGGTGTTGGCGACCCACACCACAGACGCAGTGACGTGAGTGACGAAGACATTGTACATAAAAGTGTGACGAGGAAACAAACAGTCCGTGGGTGGATAATGTTTCAACTCAAGTATAGTGAGGCACGATAAGCACGACGAGGCGCACCCTGGTTTGGACAGACGTCGTGGGACCTCTTAGAGCAAGTGCCCGGTGTGCACTGTTATACCGACCTCTATAGGATGCCTATGCTGTTCCCACTGGATGCTGACCTGGGCACCGAAACCGCTGACATCCCGCCTCGTGACTCTCTTGTCACGCACCTGGCAACATCTATATAGCTCCGATACTTTAGTCAAGGCACATTAACCTTATCAAAGTTTGGAACACCAGTCTGTTAAGTGGATGACGAACTATCCTCCTCACTGCATGGGTGTCGAACTGGGCCTGTATTCACTCCCACTATTTAACATCGTTGCTCTGTGCTGGAGAAATCACCAACTCATGTGAATCACTGCTATTTCCCGTAATTGCATGCTCTGCGTTACGTTTGAGGGAAGGGATTACAGTCGCTGAAGAGGCCACAGCTCGCGAGGTTTCTCGCTTCAAAAATGCACTCAGTAATTATCAACTGAATGGTACGTTGCGTGGACGGAAAACGCTGCATTAGTATTGCGGAGAGTGTCATATTTTGAGAAGCAATGTGATGGCTTACCATGCGTTAGCGTGAGACAATAATGAGTACACCCCGGTAAGCAACAATCGCGCGGCATGTTGACTGACTCATAAACAAACGCAAATGATGACCGAACTTATCACAATCGAGGCAAAATAATGACTGAATTGAAAGCTCACATACACTGTAGTTGAACTACATGTATATGAAAGCAAAATGGCGGAAAATTTTTAACCCCTTTCCGGAGTAAGATGTGACTAATTAAAGAAATTACGGTAATTATTAGGTGGAAACATATCTGGGGTTATCAACCAACCACATTTTTACTAAAAATGACATGAAAAAGGTTGCCAAATTTCTGAAAAAGATTTACTTCTGCGAAGCTGCCTTAATTCATGTCCCGAGAGTTGTAGAATTTTAGGAAGGTGCGTGCGCATGTCACTAGTGTACTGTTTTCAAAGCGTTCTCTTCTTTGTTACAAAACGTGAAGAATGATTAGATTCATTTTCACTTAAACTGTTGTAACAAGCAAGTTGACTGTCGGTTGACTCTCAGGTTTTGCATGCACTGCCGTCAGTCTTTATAGCTCTACATGTTCATACAAGTTTCATAGCGAGGTGACAAGCAGAACTACCCTTGCTGTGTGCAATTTCGATGTCTGTAGGAGCTCAAAACACAGTGGTACATGTAGTACATGTACCTTGTTGTATTTTGAAAACAATCTTCATTTTGCTAGCAGGCCGGCTACGCAAGATGATATACACTAGCTGAACACAGCCTCCTGTGATTTGAAACCAAGGCGCCCTTTCTGCAAATTAGATGCTCTGCGTTGCTCCTGTTAAATAATGTTGGCTAAAATTACACTGTACAGTAAAAAGTCAGTTCCAAGAAATATGGTAATACACTTGCATAACGGTTAACATCTACTGACGGTTCGGGCGCACTGCGTCGATGTTATACTGGCAGAAAACCGAGACGCGATTTAGGAGAAAAAACAGCACAGGAAAGAGCAAATTGATTCATTTTCATCTGGGAAACGTTCAAGTGTTTTCGAGATTGGAAAATTGGGCTATCGGCAAGTGAACTTCTACAGGCCTAGTAGCACCCTTGTTCGTAGGTGACTGGGCGAGATGGTATTAAACTTACCCCTGCCAACCGCCTAACGACGTCCAGTCGACATTGACTTACCTTTTAAACTTTCCATGTCAGTGGCCACTGTTAAAGTAGTTCCAGGAGTGCAATAGAGAAAACAATGTTACATGACTGTATTGCACTCTTATTCGAAGTATATGGGATAAATAATAGTACATGCCATAAATAATGTGTCTACTGTAACTGGAATTTCGGTAGTGATTGCAAAACGCAAGAAGAATTCATGGTTACCTCAGCATCGTAGGTGATGCACCGTGGGCTCGCGGGCTCGTGTTAATGGCCCAGCGTTTTTCTTGTTGCGCAACCGTAGGACTCCACTGAGATAGCATGTTTGATGACAAATGATGCATTTCAGTGCAGGCCTTAACATTGCGCAAGTATGGTTATGGTATCTTCATGATCAGTTGTTACTAGATTGATAAATTGATGCTGTAGTGCATTTATTCTTGTTTACCTAGACCTCCCAGGCACACCATCTATATCTGGTGCCCCGACGCAGCCTGTTGTTGGTGGAGCAGGACCAACTGTCATACAATGTGAAGCAAACTTGGGCAAACCACAGGCATCTATGGTGTGGTCACGACGGATTGGTAACGCTGCATACACAAACATAACTGAGAATGTTACCATGACTACTGACAGCAACAATGATGGAACCACGACCGGTATCAGCACACTGACGGTCAACTGGAATAAAGCTGTAGGCCTACAGTTCAGATGTTTAGTATCCAACAGGCACGCTACTTTGTCTGCTGAAACTGCGGCACTGGAGACCGGTAAGTTGCTATTTAAACTGCTAGGCGGCTTATTCAGTTGTAGATGATAGTATGCATTTCATAGGTTAGCCTGTAACAAGACATTACTCAGGAGATGGAGTTCAAGTCTGGTTGTGTTGAAGAAATTATTGTATTGTAACCTTTGAGATACACGGAGATGTATTTTCTAAACACCCTTGGCAGTACATTTTTTTTCTTTCACCAGCGTGTTGCTTCATCTGTTGTTCTCGTGCATTCCTGGACCAGAAAAGTTCATCACTGTACACCATATTTTGCACCTTTTGACACTAAGAAAATTGCCATAATTTCCATGTAGAAATCAGAAATTCCAAGTGGAAAAGGGGATTCCTGAAGTCGTCAATAAACTAGTGTTCCGTTCAAATTTTTGTTGCATTATCAATTGTATTTTTGCTTTCATATTGCTTGTTTTGAGCAACACGCAAGTTTTACAATTATTTGTAATTTAACAAACATTTAACTTGTGTTATCTTCAACGCCCAATTTTAAGCACATGTGACTTTGTTGCAATGTAGTTGCTATTCGACAATATTTACATTACCTAGAGGGTGCGCGTGTACCAGTGGTGTTAGATTTCGCGAGCATGGTGAAATGGCTTGCAGTCGTGCAAAATGAATCTGAGATTGCGCCATTAGGGTGCTTCTATGAGAGGAAGTATGCATGACCCTATCCAAAGGTAAGGATTGTGATTATTTTAACGACTATTCCATGTTTAAAATAGTGATACCTGTTAATCGAGGTACTGACCGATGTCGACTTCGCGGCAGTCGCCAGTCGGGTTAATCATTGTTTGTTGTGATGTGTGTTACGATTCTGGACGTTGCACTCGGGATCTTTTTGGTGCAACTGAATGTGTGATAATAATAAGTAATAGCGTTCGGGAGAAAGAACATGGTGAGGTACTTTTTAAATATCTTGAAGTTCTTTCACGTTTTATGAAACTGTTTTGCTTCTCCACTGTAAACTGCTAAAATATATTATATTGTCTGAATTCTCAACAACTGCCAACAGTCTTAACTCATCCCAAAATATAGCAAGTCGTTTATAAATTCATATGACTGTCGTTTTTCTGAAAATTGCAATTTTAATGTGAACATACGAGTGAGATCGTGTTTGAATGTTTAATTCTTACTGCCATTACGAAAACAATGGTGCCTCAGGATTTTTAATCATTCATAAACAACAGAAAGATTATCCATAATTTTAAGTGACCCAAGTTTTCATATCTTCTATTAGAAGAAAGATAAAATGTCTGAGAAACGGATCCCTCAGCCGTACACCAGAAGTGTGCTTGACAGACCCATGAGTCTGTGATTGGTGTTTATAATTGCTGAAAGTATCCAAAATCAAAAGGCTTGAAAATAGTAACAACGGTTTGAAGTTGCCTCAAATAACTTGCATATTTTGCAGACAAGTGATGCGTTTAAAGCATTGTTATGGCTAGGAATGAAAAATAAAGATGCAGTTCTATACAAACCAATACTTATTATGTAAATATACACCTTTGCTTTCTGGAAATAGTAATTATTTAAAATAATTTTGTAAAGCAGTTACCACATCATATTTTTGAAAAACAAGGGCAAAGTTTTTGATCCAACCTGACGTACTTAATTATTCATGTTTCAATATTTGTTCCAGGTTCAGTGACATGTTTAACACCACTTCAAGCTGCAACATAGACAAGCTTTGTAACTCCTTTCCCTTCCCACAGCATGTCATCCACAAACCAGTAGTGCTGCAGTGGCCCTGGAGAAGTGTGAATCGCAGCACTAAGTTACCATACGGAAATGTGCCATTGGATTGTTTGTGTGTGAAGAAGAATTATATCTGACTGCTACACCAGTCAGACTCATTGGTGAGGATGCCCTTTCATAGACAATTTGTAAAGTGTGGACAACAATGGCCAATGTTTCCTTTCCTGGAAGAATTATGAGGGACTGAAGCTTAAGGAAACCTGGTTACAAACAGGTCTAGTCCAGGGTCAGATTTCAGGCCCCAAACGAGTCAAGAGATTATAATGATGTTGTGTTTACCTTCAAGGATCAAATTGAGGAATTTATTGACAGAGGCGAAAAGAGGTTACATGAAGGAAACCCACGTGCTAAAATTGGACCTTTTTACAAGGTCTTCTACAGGCCATTGAAACTCTATCTCAGTGAAATGAAAACCAAAAGCATCTGGTATAAATTCCTGTTCGTTTTAACTGAGTGACATTAACTTTTTCTTTCAGAAGAAAGGCTTTTACTTATGGTAAAAACTTTTCAACTTGGTACGCATTATGCGGAAATGACAGTCAGGGACTGCATCGATTGTCTTAATGTCTGTAAGAAGCCCATTAATGTTTCACTTTGATGATTGAATAAATTTTTCATCAGCAGGAGAGTTTGTCACTTATTATTCAAACCGAAATAAATTTTCAGTTTCAAAGCCCCATACAGTGCATTTGCGCCGCGTATTTATAAATCTGAAGTGATTGCCAATTATACTTGAGAATTTTCATATTCCTGTTGACCCAGAGAAGTGTCCCGCCATTAAATTAAAATATTCCCTTTAACTGCATTAGATTTTTTATGTGAGCAACTATTTTTAGAGCTTTCTTAAGAAGGCTGTAGAACAGTTTAATTAAGTTTAGTGTTAACTTTTCTATAACACAACTTAGTTCCTCATGCATGCAAGAAGATCATCAATTGCTAAAAACAAGTAATTTTCCCCATGTAAAAAGTCAATAATCAGTGATATCAAGGGCTGACTTTCTGAATTGAGAAGTTCAATTCCCTCAGGTTAGTGCTGAAGGAATGCTTTTCACTTTGCTGAAAGGTAAAATAGAAGGTAAGATGGCTGGTTTCAGTTGTTTTCTCGCACCTGTAACAGGGAAATATTAGAGAATTATAAAAGAAACACTAGACAAAACCACTCTTGTAAGGCAGAATGTACTTGATATTTCATCTTCATATCCATATGTAGAAATACATGTATTCCTATGCCTTGTTGAAGGTCTGAATTAAAATATGTGAAACGAGCTAAAAGTGATTCTATAATGTGTAATTTTCATGAGTCCTAAAACGTGTTTCTGATCGCAACAAATAAAATTTATTCTAAGTGTCAACACCTATTCTAATGCAATGTTACAAATTTACTGAATAGTTCATCCATGTTAATTCGGTAACTAATCTGGTAGTCCTGGGAGTGGGGTTCGCAAAAAATTAAGGAAACTCATCCAGAGAATTTCATTGGACATAGGATAGTTTTGTAAAATAATTGCTGTGAAAAAGTCACCATTGACTTCTGTGCGGCACGTCTCATACAGTTCTTTTATTGGGAGCACTCCCATTCAGGACAATATGTGTCTATGTGCTGCTAGCTTACCATGCGAGACCCGGGTGAGTTTCTGAAGACAAACGCTGAGTTCCACTGAATAAACCCTTTATTCAGTGAGCAAACTAGTGTCGAACGTTTAAAAAGCGTTTAATACGTGTCAAAATAAACCACGCTAACGTGTAAAATGTGACACGCTAGCGTGTCAAACGAGTAAAATTTTACACGCCAGCGTGTCAAACGCGTAATAATGTACCACGCTAGCGTATCAAACGTGTAAAATTTGGTCACGCTAGCTTGTCAAACGTGTAAAATTTGGTCACGCTAGCTTGTCAAACGTGTAAAATTTGCCTCGCTAGCATGTCAAACATTTAAAATGTGAAACGCTAGTTTGCCAAACGTGTAAAATTTTACACGCTAGCGTGTCAAACGTATAAAATATGATAGAACTCTTCAATAAAGATACATTTTCAATAGGCTTGGCAGTTCTGAAAAGGCCGCTTGGAGGTAATCACCCGATTTGAATGACTAAACATTATCCAAAAATTTCACTGCCTTTTTAAATGTCGAAATACTAAGTTAGAGTTGGTTTAGCTGTCAGAGTGCTGTTGTGTCAGAGAAGCGCTTATGAAGCATGGTTTTTGAGGGTGATGCAGTACTAACAGAAGTTTGGTATGCTCTGGTTGACAGTGGGTTGATAATTTTTTCTTGCGAATTGTCATTCTTATAAACAGGCAAGTTCGATTGTAACAGAAAACAAGAGTTAGTTAAACCTGTTGACTACGCAGGTAACATATGAAGTTGGAACGCCTGTCATCTTCCCTAATATATCAATTCATAACTGTTGTTATAGGATCACCTCCCATTTAGTGTCAGGTTGAATGAGGATAAGACATTGTGTGTAGAGGTTTGGGCTGCAACGTCAACATCAGCTCAATTTTATGACAATTGTTGAATCGTTCTTGGTAATTCAAAAATGTTACAAAGTGCATGGTTTACTTCATAAACTGTCTTCAAGCAACTGGCATGACTCAAAAGCTAACTTACATACATGTACATACATACATACATACATATATATATATATATATATATATATATATATATATATATATGTAGCAGCTTAAGCACTTTGAACATGTATGCTGAACCATTTTCTTATTTCTCTGTTAATGTTATTGTAGATGCAATGAAATTTAGTGACAACAGTCTGTTGTAAGAATTAGATAATTACGTTATCCTTTTAAAGATTCTGTATCATCACGTTTTGAATTACTTATATTTCACAATAAACAGTGACTTAAAGAAGAAATCTCTTTATACATTTGCTTTCAGTATGGATTCCCATGGTGGATGGTGAGCTGCTATGAACAAGAAATGGCTTGTCCACATCCTGAGGCTAAATGTGGGCTCGCTACCATGGCAATGACCCAGATTACAGGCTAGCGTGGCAAAAGTGCCACGTTTGACACGCTAGCATGGCAAAAGCGTCACGTTTGACACGCTGGCATGACAAAAGGGCCACGTTAAACACGCCAGTGTTGCACAAACGCCACGTTTGACACGCTAGCGTGGCAAAAGCGCCATGTTTTACACGCTAAACGTGTCAATCGTGGAGTATTAGAACGAAAATAACACGTTTTTGCCACGTTTTCGCCACTTTTGACACGCAATATTTTACACGTTTGGAACGTCACGTTTTACACGTTTGGCACGTTTGACACACTGTTCCAATAGTCCACATTTTCAGAGCGTGTCAAACGTGTAAAATTCTCAGCCTGCTATGACTGTGTCAGACATGTCAGGATTCCCAGTCCTGGCTGCTCTAACAACTGATGAACAATTTTTTTGGTATTAGGACAAAAAATGTTGAACACCTTTGGCACTTAATTCTCATTTCTTTTGGTTTAGTAGAATTTTGAATAAGAAGACATGCTATTCCTGATCTTTCTGAGACGTAACTGTCTTGCGCTTCAGCTTTGACTTATAGATACGTAAGAATATTTATTGTACAACTAAATTATGGTTTGCAGATACCATAAAACCAACTGAAAACGGAGGAGGAAGAGGTATGTTAACTTTGTTCACTGAAGACAGCTTGATAGTGGGCAGACCATGTATCGTTTTCTCGAGAATAATATTGGTGTTTGGCCAAATGGGATTAGTGAGAAATGCTGCCAAAGCTAAAGGGAAGCTATTGTGCAGCAGAAAAACGACGTATGGATGTTAATCACTAATCATGCTCAGGTACACAGTGGCAGTTTTTTGATGTTGGCATCTAAGCCTGCATATCGTAAACGCTTTTCGGAAACTTGATAAAATTTAGCAAGTATATGTATGTGATGTTGACGAAGGAGGACGACAATTTTCAGACAGATTGGACTACAGATGTATCCCTATTGGTTATTTTTTTAAGTTGATCTCAACGGATTTTCATAAGATAAGCATTTATTAGTGAGATGATTCCTTTCTAAAATTTTCCGTTTGATTCAAGGTATTTTGCGCCACTTAATGACCATTTTTACTGTTTTTTGACGTGTGCTATTGTGACTACCAAACCACTTTAAAGATTTAAAAAGTAGCATATATTCTCCTTCGCTGGCGGCTGGCAATGATTTTTCCCATAACTTCATGTACTTTTTGGGGTCCTAGTGGTGTGTTTATGCCATTGCAGGAACTTTGTTAAATTTCTGAAGTGTAATTAGATGCTGTATGTGAAGCTGACTAAGGACGACAACAACTTGCAGACCTATCTGACGATTGCTGTGGCAATTTCATTTTTCCCGTCTTCCTATGTTTTTCTGAAGTTCGTTGACGGATATTTATGAAACTTGAGATATAGCTTTCGACTGATGTGGGACGTCTTAGTGGCAGTTTTCTTTTTCAGTTCTATAGCTATATGTCCTAAATCCAATGCAGTATCCTTCATAAATTTAATAAGTGTATTTTCATGAATTGACAACGGACGACTTTCATCTTTCTATTAAAGAAAAATTGATGTTGCCATTTTCAGATAGATTCAACATGTAATGGCCATCTTTGGATACAAATTAGCACACTGTTTGCAGGGCATTCGTGGGCGCATTCCAATACTGGCGTTGTTCTTGTTATTTACTTTTAGAACGTTTTCTCCACTTGTGTTTCCATTTTTGTGGAGATTCAACTTTCAAGTATAAGAATAATTCTTGTAAAGCTGATGGTTTATATATACAATTAATCCAACTGAAAATGGAGGTAGTGGAGGTATGTCATTTTTTCTAGTATAAAATTAACTTTGTTCACTGAAGACATAACTTAATAGAAGGGAGGACATATGCTGCTTTCACGAGGTTAGTGTTATTTTTTAAATTGGAAGAAGGACATGGAAAACGAGAGGACTCGAGACTTCACTGCTATGAAAACGAAATTTCTATATTAATCAAAAACCATCCTCAGGCAAATTTACCGACCGGTCGACGGCCGGTCTACGACTCCTAGACGACCGGTTGGACAAAAATCCATGATGTGTGCTGTACAACACTAGGTATAAAACATAATATCACATAATATTCGATTCACACCTCAATGCATGGTACAAGATCTGTCAACAATAACCTACTACAACTCCAGCCTGTATGCTCAAACGTTCCTATTGAGAGACGTCTCATCATTGGGAGCCTGTATGTGAGTAGTCTCACTGATTACGTTTGACACAGTGGTTGTCGTGATCAACTACCTTAACCCCAGGGAACACTTTAGGGTGGGTCAGGTAAACTGTAACGATTGTCGCGAGTTTTACTTAGGCACTTGAATTTTTTTCACAGCTTTAGCACAATAAAGATGTCAAGGGTACCCTGTGTACTCTTTCTATCAAGACTGGGCACATTACATTAAGTTTTCTTGTTTCACTTGCACACAGTAAATTTTCGCCAATTTGCTTTTCCATTTGTGTGGATACTCCACTTTGATGAGAATAATTATTGCATTAAACTAAATTATGGTTTGCAGGTACCTTTAAGCCTACTGGAAACGGAGAAGGTGCGGGTGTGTCTTTATTTTTCCCTAGTTCAAAAATTAATTGTGTTCACTAATATGCCACATACACGAGAACTATTCATAACATTTTCTGATCAAAGCGTTTAAGTTGTTTAAACTGCAAGTCTTTTCCTACGAACTCAATATTTCTTGATCAACTGTCCTGTGGTCACTTTTATAGATAACAGCAGACATGTGTCTAAAGTTTGTCGAATTGTTTTAGGACTGCTAAATTTATTTTGACATCTTGTAATATATTTTTCCAAATGCTGCGTAAACGGTTTAAGGAATTGGGAATTGTATCGTGCCCTTCTTCTGAAAGGCTTATGCTCTGAAGGGCATTTCCTCTGAAGGTTCATTCATTCTTGACACTAAGTGGATACCAAATGCGTATCTATTCCTTTTTACTCTGACTAGTTGACATGTGCATGTAGTCCAAAACGTGATCTCTTACACTGCTATACTTCTCGATACGAGCACAATATAGTCTGTAGTAATTAAGTTACAGAAACATGTTTTATTTTGTTTTTTATCTTCATATTTTGATGCATTTCTATTTCCAAGTTTCATAGTTTCATTTCTTTTTCTTATTCAGTACATTTACGCCATGCAGATACAGGACTACTTGAGTCTTTCCTAACTACCTTAATTCGCAATGATGAGCTTAGCTACAGTTTCCACACACTAAACAGTGGCCGGTGAAAATTATGCGTGTTTGCTTACAACAGGGNCGTTTAAGTTGTTTAAACTGCAAGTCTTTTCCTACGAACTCAATATTTCTTGATCAACTGTCCTGTGGTCACTTTTATGGATAACAGCAGACATGTGTCTAAAGTTTGTCGCATTGTTTTAAGACTGCTAAATTTATTTTGACATCTTGTATATATTTTTCCAAATGTTGCGTAAACGGTTTAAGGAATTGGGAATTGTATCGTGCCCTAATTCTGAAAGGCTTATGCTCTGAAGGGCATTTCCTCTGAAGGTTCATTCATTCTTGACACTAAGTGGATACCAAATGCGTATCTATTCCTTTTTACTCTGACTAGTTGACATGTGCATGTAGTCCAAAACGTGATCTCTTACACTGCTATACTTCTCGATACGAATACAATATAGTCTGTAGTAATTAAGTTACAGAAACATGTTTTATTTTGTTTTATATCTTCATATTTTGATGTATTTCTATTTCCAAGTTTCATAGTTTCATTTCTTTTTCTTACACAGTACATATACGCCATGCAGATACAGGACTACTTGAGTCTTTCCCAACTACCTTGATTCGCAATGATGAGCTTAGCCACAGTTTCCACACACTAAACAGTGATCTGTGAAAATTATGCGTGTTTGCTTACAACAGGAGTTCGGCATCAAAATTTATGTAAACAATTTGTCCGGTTTAATAATCACTTTGAAAAGGGATTGGCTTCATCTCCCAGTCTCATTTTGCTGTTTCACCAGCTTTAATTAATTTTTTGGTTAGGTTTGAACAATTGGCCAGCAAAAAATTCAAGTCATGAAAATACGTGAATAAGATGTTGCGGCTACACATAAACCTTGGTTTGCTTCACAAATCCGCTGCCAGCCTGGGGTACCCTTAAAGATTATTGACATTCACAGGGGCCTTATTGAAGATGATAACTAACTAAGAATTGGAAACGTGGTTGCCATGCAAGTGGTGTCGCAGAAATGAGGCTTTGCACAGATGTGACAGAGTTAAAAAGTATCGTTTGCCACGTAAATTGTGCAAAATTAAGTCTCACGAATAGTGTAAATTAACTTTAAATTGCACACTTGTAAAAATAAATTTTGGTTTTAAGTTACCATTAATCAAACTGAAAATGGAGTTGGTGGAGGTACGTCATTTTTTCAAACAAAGTAACTCTGTTCACTGAAGACATAGCATACTGGCAGAAGTATGTGTACACACTCTATAAAATTTCACCGCTTGCGTTTTCATTTCTCTAAAGCCTCAACTTTGAAGTATAGATACGTACATTGTATAAGAATATCCATGGTGCAACTAAATTATGATTTACAGATACCGTTAAGCCAACAGAAAATGGAAAAGGTGGAGGTATGAAATATTTTTCTCTAACTCAAAGTTAAGTTTGATCACTGAACACAGATCATATACATGTAAGTAGGCAGACCATATGTCGTTTTCAAAGGTGTGTTTGACCAAGTGAGAAATAAGAAACGCTGGGAAGCAAAAAGGAAGCTACCTGTACATAAATGCTCAAACATTCCTATTGAATGACGTCTCACAATTGGGATCCTGTACATGTACGTGAGTAGTCTCACTGTTTAAGTTTTACATAGGAACCAGTAACACAGTGGTTGTCGTGATCAACAACCTGAACCCACGAAACACTTTAGTGGGGTCAAGTGAACTGTAACGATTGTCGAGTTTTACCTTGTTGACACTCGAATTTTGCGTCATAGACTGCTGTAGCACAAGGTAGATGTCAACAGCACCCTCTGAACTCATTCTATCAACACTGGGCAAAACGTATTAAAAGTTCGTGTTTCATTTACGCACAGCACTTTTTGCCACTTGGGTTTCCATTTGTGTGGAGACTCCAGTTTGATGAGAATAGTTTTTGTAAAACTAAATTATGGTTTGCAGTTACCTTTAAGCCTACCGAAAACGGAGAAGGTGGGGGTATGTCTGTATTTTTCTCTAGTTCAAAAATTAATTTTGTTCACTAATATACCACTTTGATGTGAATCTTTAATAACATTGTTATCAAAAGCATTTAAGATATTCAAACTGCAAATGTTCTACGAACTCAATGTTTCTTGATCAATTGTCCTGTGGTCACTTATGGATAACAGCAGGCATGCGTGTAAGGTGTGTCTCGTTGTTTTAGGACTGCTCAAATTATTTTGACATTTTTTAATATTTTTCCAGGTGAGGATATGTTTTAAGGAATTGGGAAATCGGAATTGTATCGTCCTCTAATTCTGAAAGGCTTATTCTCTGAAGGGCATTTCTTCTAAAGGTCCAAATCTGTATGCATTCGTTTTTACTCTGATGCGTTTAGTCCGTCTCTCAATCTCCTCCTGCTGTTTTACCAGCTTTAATCAATTTCTCGGTCAGGTATCTACATTTGGCCAGCATAAAATTCAACTTGTGAAAAATGTGAATGAGGTTTTGTGCCTGGTGAAAGGTTATTGGCATTGCTGGTAACTTATTGAAGATGATAACTAACTAAGAAAAGGGTTTGCCATTCAAGTGGTGTAGCTGAAATGAGGTTTTGCACAGATGTGACAGAGTTAAAAAGTATCGTTTGCCACGCAAATTGTGCAAATTTAATTCTCAAGAATAACGTAAATTAACTTTAAATTGCATACATTAGGTTTAAGCTTTGTTTATTGATTCTTTGTTGTGTATGTTATTAATTGTTGCACAAGTTAACTTTTAAGGGCAACAATTAATTACTAACGGTATACATTACTTTTAACGTGTAGTTACATCGCAAATTAACTTTCAATGACATTAATTGATCATAATTTTCGTTCGTGACATTCACTCGTTTGGCCAAGAATATATTTGCACTGCAAAAAATTAATCTAACAAATTAAATATTATTTACTAACAAATAATTGATGTACACATGTTGTAATAGATATCGAAATGATTGCATCAATACAATAAATAGATCAATTTTCTTTTTATCTATTTCAAACATTTGCATGAATACAAGAGTGTGCCAGTGTCTATCTGGATGCATTAAAAACCATACAAATGAGAACAATGAAAATGATGAGTACCAAACGGTATGGCAATAACCCGCGAGTGTATCAAGTTTCGGCTTCTTCATCACTAATGGTTGTTGATATCCCATAGGCAGATTTAGGAGAATCTTTCCGATTTTTAGTCTCCTATATCTTCAAGTGCATCCAATGCCTTGATCACATCTGATCTGTTTGAGGTAAGCAAGGCATTGTGGAAAAACATGACCTTTGTCTTCAAGTACCTCACACTGGCCCTAACAACACACTCTATCCTTATACTTTATACCTCAGTATTGTCTCAGATCAATAGTTGTATGGGTAAGTCTGACCTGCACGCTGCCAAAAGATTGTGTCCCTTTCAACCTGGTTCAGGTACCATATCAAACTTGAGGTGTCTCTACAACATGTTGGACGTTCTGCAGTTTCCAGTCCCTTATAAATTCTAACCTTACTCAACCACTGGCCTTTGTCAAAAAATATCTTTAATTATGATCACCCTGTGTTAATTTTAGTTTACTGAAATTCACTGCACGTCATAAAAACGAACAAAGCCTTAATATATAAACCTCGAATAGAATTCGGTTTGTTAGAAGCTGACAGAACTCATCCTTCTCTTTAATGTACATGTATATGGTATTAAGATGGGAGCAGGATTAAGGTCGCTTGCCTATTATTGTGTACAGTGTGAGGGTTACCTGGCAAAGTATTTCTTACGATGTTCTGATTCCAGCTAATTTAGTGAAAATAATTGTACATGTCATTGACGTCTTCTTGCAGTGTCGGCTGGACGCGACGACATTCCAAACAAACTCGTCCTCGGGGCAGCCTTTGTTGTGATGGCGATGATCTCTACCACCTTTTAAAGCTTTGAAGTTATCAGAGACAGGCTCTGTGCGAATTTTTATTTTGAGCATTCCAGCTGATTTTCTTCACCATAACCTTCGCGAAGGAAGAAAACGATGAATTCTAAAGTTAAAACGGTATCATTTTTTACAAATCTCTGCGAAATGTTGCAGTTGCTTGATGACTTCATAACCTATCAAGTGTTTTTCATGAATCGGGTTTTATTTTTTACATACCTGATGATGTTCCATGGTTACTTGATAAGTGAACGTGTTAATCACTTATTAGAATTGATTGTGTTTTGCTTGTTATTTATTTGGCCATTACAACTCATTGATAGTCTGCAACTGTCACGAAGACGGGCAGTAAAGTATGTTAACTTTATGTTGAGGCAGTATTATATTGTAGTGCACAGCAAAATGCCTTTTGCCTAATGAACGTAATATTTACTTTTAGTGAACCGAATTGTGTTTTTACATACGTCGTATCTTTGTTGATATATTGTTCGTTTATTGTTTGTTTGATGAAGATGTTGATTGTTTTTGAGATTCAATCTATTTCGCTTGATCTTCATTTAGACATTCCATCTCATTAACGGTATCACAATACCGCAAATATAAAATACTCCTTTGGAAAACCTAACATTTGTTTTTCGTGAACTGGTTTTGTTTTTACATGCGTGTTATCTTTTGTTGGTGTGATGTTCAAATGTTACTTGTTTGATGAACGTGTTAATTGTTATTGCAATTTACTGTAAGTGTTTTGCTTGTTGTTTCTCTAGTCGATATGGCAATTCATGTTTTTTTCGTTATGTTGGCTTCGCTTGAATTTTTATAGTTAGAACTTTTGCTACATATTTTTTTGTAATTTGCTGTTGATGCTGATATTCCTTCAAGTGATGCACCCATTGATCTGTTAAACGTTGAAATATTAAACTTCATGGCAACTCCATTTTAGAGAATGTTTTTGCGAAGCTGTACCCTTTATGGCAACTCCATTTTAGAGAATGTTTTTGCGAAGCTGTACCTTTCCTAAAGGTATTCCGTATACCACACCCAGATAACACGTTCTATATGTAACCCAGGTACAACCTCTGAGTTATGGTTGTTGAAGCTCATTGAGACAAGGAAGCTTTATTCAGAGTGTGCTCAATTTCAGTCAATATATACAGTCGCATAACGGCAACATAACTTTCTAAAAAAGGAACTGGGGATTGTCTGTTTTCCAAAAATCGCCAACTTTTTGACTTTTTCGCTGAATTTTAAAAGTTTTTGCTGATGATTTTCCTGTTTACGATTACGGGTAGGCCTACTGCAAGTCGACAAAAATGCTTAGTTTAAAAAATCTGACTGTGTATGCAGCAAAATATATGAGTCTTGAGTTTCCTTTCTTGGAGGCGACTCTGTTGAAAAGGCTGTCACCAACTGAACACGCACGTCTGTTTACATGCAGCCCTCGATTCAGCGAGCTACATGTGCAACAAGCTGTAGTTGTCAGCTCATCTCATTGATCTATACAAATCTCCCGAAAGTTTTCACAAAATGCAAATCATTATGCTTCTCTACCTACTCTGCCGAGTGAATCAGCTATCCATGGAATCGTTTCAAAGGGATTTTTCCTAGCAATGTACCTTTCAGAATGGAAATTTTGCCTAAAACCCATGACCGGTTAACATGACTGTGTCAAAGTGTTGTGAATGACATGGGCAGATTTGATTTGATGACTAGTTTCTGAAAAAAATAATTATGTCCTTGAGTTGACAATCGCCAGCTTTTTAGATATTTCATGAGTTCACCATTTTAATTTAAGTGTGCTCTGATGAGTGAATACCGTTTTGAACAAACATCGAACCTTCTTTTATATCACTGCATACCACCACCCGGAATTCAACATCTCAAAAACGAAATAATAGAATAAAATTAACTTCAGTTGAAAGTGTCTGACATCCACGGACTTGGGTGTGACGAAAGAACGTACCCTGCGCCATTGTGGCATGTCCACCACCATGCGAGCTTCGCGTTCCATGTGGGCGCTGCTCCGATGTCCCGAAAGTGAATAGAGCCACGGCTTGATCAGTTACTGAGTTGTCATAACCAACACAGGCATTGCCATTGTTTAACACATGCCATAACACACGAGCAGCAATATCACACGACTTATCATGCTAAACACAGTGCAGGATGAATAATGATGTGATTGGTTGTGTCCATGTATTGACCAAAAATTCTCATTACTCGAGATATGCGAGTTAAAAGGAAAACAAAACTTGTTATTTTGATTTTGGCATACCAGATACTAAAAATGTCTTTCCAATCCATAATTGAGAAACAAAAAATTGTCTGTAATCATCGTCAACCCTCAACAATTTGGAAATAAATTCAAGAACTCCGTACTGACAAAGTCTGCTATTCGACAAGCGTGACTTGCGCTTTAAACTACTTACTTATGAGAATAACATCCATATAGAACCATGATATTTCATCTCTGAGACAGGGTATAATGCGCTTACTACTCCTGTAGGACGCCAATGACGCATTCGCAGGTGATAGAAGGAGAATTGGTTCAAATCAGCAAAACAGGGGTTTAGTAACCTTTTAACATACCGCTGGACAGTTTTTACGGGTGATAAAATTTGAAAGCCGCTGCTGTTGTTTCGGTATTTCGATATACAATACTAGATTTTAAGCCCTTCAATGACCCGAGGAAATACTAAGATTTTAGCCCAAAAAGTAGAAATCATATCTGGACGTCAAACAAAGTACACACATACACACACTCACATGCCATATACATACCTAAACACATACATGCNCAACCCTCAACAATTTGGAAATAAATTCAAGAACTCCGTACTGACAAAGTCTGCTATTCGACAAGCGTGACTTGCGCTTTAAACTACTTACTTATGAGAATAACATCCATATAGAACCATGATATTTCATCTCTGAGACAGGGTATAATGCGCTTACTACTCCTGTAGGACGCCAATGACGCATTCGCAGGTGATATAACGAGAATTGGTTCAAATCAGCAAAACAGGGGTTTAGTAACCTTTTAACATACCGCTGGACAGTTTTTACGGGTGATAAAATTTGACTGCCGCTGCTGTTGTTTCGGTATTTCGATATACAATACTAGATTTTAAGCCCTTCAATGACCCGAGGAAATACAAAGATTTTAGCCCAAAAAGTAGAAATCATATCTGGACGTCAAACAAAGTACACACATACACACACTCACATGCCATATACATACCTAAACACATACATGCAGATTATTACATGGCGAAGTCGTTATCTCCGTATTCTAGAGCCCGATTGGATTTTGGAGAATAGTCGCCCCTCAGGCGATAATTCCGGTCTCTTTGGGACTTTCCAGATGAAATAAATTCTCGATAGGAAATGGCAATATTATCCCTATGTATGTGGGAAAACCTATATGTATTAGTCCATTAGACTCTAGGAAGTCTAGAAAATCACTTCTGTGGCTACTTTTTGGAGGCAAGGTAATTCTGGTGTTTTTAAGGTAATTAAGTATTATACTTAAAGAATCTAAAAAGTTCCCAAGCTTTGACTTTCACGTTTTTGTTAAATTTGACCTCAAACACCTGATTTTTTCCAAAATTTGGCACAGAAAACCTATCTTCAAAAGCCATCATAACTAGAAAAAAACGAACGATAACTTGATTTGATCTTTTTCATTTTAAGTTACTGCACAAGAAAAGTGTTAAATATTATGACATTAGTTGGAAAATTACTCAAAAAGAGAAAAATTAAAATTATAACAGCCCCCCTTGGCTAGAAAACATACAACTATATTCTGAACTCCTACCAAAAGAACAATACTGTTAACCATTTGGAACTTAAAAAATAAGATTTGCCATTACAACCTACATATGAGCAACATACATTTCCAACGCTTCTGCAATAAATTCACTGCCATCACTTTCATTAATTGTGGCAATTACTTATCATTATCCACATTGCAGTTCATTGTGAACAGTCACAGAGGAACATCCTCCGTGCAGTCTTGAGAGCGGCAGCATATAAAATATTGTCAATTTTTTTCCATTACGCTACAAATTAAAGTTCTGTAACAACATAACATACACTCTTCATCCACTCATCAAATGTTGTTTCTTGAGACAATGGGCGGGTTTATACAATCTCAACTGTCACACTACATGGAACATGGTGTGCCCCATTTCAAACAAAGAGCTCATTTTTTACCACAATCACTCTTTTTTCACTTGCAATTAACATTTTTCATGACATTTTCTGGGGCTTATGGCAGAGTCATCCAGTGGAACTTCACACCACTGTACCCTGCTCAAAACCAACCATTACCAACTGGAGATTGTGCACCGACATGACGTTGCAAGGCTTGTTTGTAAATGGCACACTGGTAGTTTGTTCTTTTGGCACTTAACAGCAGAAATTATGATTAAGAGGCCGAGGTGATTCCACCAGATTTCAACCTGAATATGTAGTAGAATTCTTTGTCAACTGTTGATCATGAGTCGCCGTGCATGAGTTGACCAGGAAACACTAATGTTGAGCCCAAAGTTAAACACAAAATTTAAGAAATATCTCTGCATGCCCGCAACACCCTACCCGGAATAACTTTGTCAACACCTTAGCCTTGTTACAGTAATTCTTTTTACTGAAACGGGTGACCAAAATGCTCTTCACTTTAGCACACAATATGGGCAGCAAATGAAATTTATTTTGTCTAAGTGCTCGGCAAAAGTAAGCATTAAAAGAAATGAGTGTGGTTCCTAGCATTGATTGCATTATACAGTTGTATTCAAACAATTTAAGACATAGACAAAAATTTATCATCCTTAATACTGTAGTTCAGCATTTGAAAATAGAGGAATGGCCATTTTGGTAATAGCGTTTTCGTGAAATTGAAAAGCGTCTTATTTACTGCTAAACTTTCAGGATCTTTTGATGCTTCTGGTTTTAGTTAGCGTATGATTGGAAGAGTAAACATTTTCCTATGCTAAAAGATTTGGTTAAGTAATAAGTCGAATTGCTTGATTTTTTGGAGTTCATAAGATCTGTAAAAATAAAATGCGTATATTGTTCTATGTCATGTCGTTTAAAACATTCACACGATGATTCAGACATGTTACGAATTATTAACGCCAGAAACGTCTTCAGCTGATTTTCCCATGTTTGCACTTGCAGTTGCATCGGTTGATTTTTGTGCTGCAAGTATAATTAGTGTTTGTTTAAATTCAGTACCGTACGAATCAGCTCATAATCATAAGTATACAGGTAAGTATTAACCAACGAAAACGAATTTGTAACAATGATACCCAATAAATACTTGTGTTAACTCACACAGCTTTATTCCAGGCGGGAATCGAGGTTCAAAGGCTCACTGACGTTGACATATCATTTGTAAAACCTGTGTGTCAAAACTTGCTGTCACTAGTATCATGGGCAAAAAGTACATGTACATTGCATGGCAAGTTCTAAATATATTTATGATTATGCAAAATTGGTTCGATACACGACAACTGTTGCTGTTAACAATCTCTATTCCATTCCGTTAGCATCCTCGGAACAAAGTTCGACACTCAAAACAACAGAACATTGGTAAAGAAACTGGCCAAGAGACGCTATTACAAGACAAATGATATTTCGAAACATACTTTTTTCATTTCAAGTGGAAACAAAATGGCAGTAATTATAACCACAGAGCAAAAGCTAGTAAAATACCCAATGGTGCACATCAGTTGTGGAATACTGCAAAGACTGACAAATGCAGGGGATAACAAGAAAATCCTGCAAACAAGTGCAGCATGACCCCATTTGCTGCTCATTAAAAACAGGCTTCTTGAATGCAATCAAAAGGGACTCCAATACTTTCAATCGCAGCACACCCTGCTCTCCATGTAGACTCATTTGACGTGTTCCCCACAGTTTTTTGACAAGTGATACTTATGATTATTGAGACCTTATGTCCATTTCACTCTTTCGGTGTCTGAGCATCCTCTAAATAAAAGGATAGGTTGTAGATATCAGAAATACATAGAAAATCTATAAAATAATATGGAACTAAGAGTTTTATCTTGAACGTGATTTCGTGAAAGTGAACTCTTCTCCAGTACTCCACTGTAGCTTTTTAATAAAAAAACTGAGCTACATTTAATGATCGCACTGAGCAAGAATATTCACTTGTCAAAATAAAATCAGTTGCTATGTTGAGTAGTGGAGAGATAACATGCGATTGAATTGAAGGAGTCAAAATTTGGAAGAACCAGTTAGCACTGTCATTTTCTCTTGGGTTTTGTGAGGGGAACAGATATTCAATGTTCGCAAGAAAACTTGTATACTACATTTTGTAAATTAAGTTTTTGTACTTTATACTCAGTGAAAGGAATGCAGTTTTAAGTGTTATATTTTTGCATGCAGAAGAAAAACAATTATATAATAACAAGAAGTAAACCAACAACTGAAACAAAATACCAAAAATTTGACATCAGAGAGCATGAGCAGGAAAGACTCGGATTAACAAATGTGTTCGGTCAGTCGTATTTTTAGGGGTTATCAGATAGCACAGCACACACAAAGTACACATTTTTCATTTTTTATTTTCCCAGTTCCAATGAGTAAGTAACAGGGGTCTGGGATTCCCCTGTCTTACTTTGCAATTGTTAAGTGAAAAATGGAAACACAAATATAAATAGTAATTGATTTTTAGAATGACAAACAGGAAACTATAACGATTATAGTCACGGCGTGACAATAATGGACTCTGCGCGTGTGTATTAAACGAATTGTTATGGGAAGTTACTGACAGCAACCCGTTAACCAATTTGAAAAGGAATTCGTTAAAAATTTAGGTAAAATAACATGTTAATATTTTGATGATCTTTTTACTAATTGACCTCTTTCAGTGCATTATGAACCCGAATGAAAGAATAATTGGAAACTGGATTAAAAGTGTGGTTAATGCTAAGAATCACAGATGTTTTACTTTAAGAACTATAGAATACAACATGAATGAATTTGTTAAACTTTCAGAAGAAAAATGCACCTAATGACCCCATGGGTGCACCAAATGACCTGATAGCTTAGAATTCAAACTGAATCACATTTACTAAACAGATTTGTAATTTTGAAATCTCTAGCTCAAAATTTTATTTCGCAATTAATGACCGACCTATTTTTCTGAATGGTTAGGCCTATTGCATAGTTCGATTGGCATGGTGACTTTCACCAGTGTGCTGAACTTAAAAAGAATTCCTTGAAAAATGTAGGGATATAACATTTTGAAAGTTAGATGACCTTTGCACTAATTGACCCTAGCGTTTTTAGGAGAATCTTTACAAAGCCGTGAAAAGTGTGTTTAATCCTGAGAATCACAGTTGTATACATGTAACGGTTGACACATCAGAATACTTGGTGAATGATGTCCCCATGGTTGCACTAAATGACCTGAAATTTTGAATTTTAAATTGAATTAGAGGTTCCAATCAGACTTGTGAATTTGAAGTGTCTAGCTCAAAATTTTAGTTTGCACTCAATGACCTTTGACCTATTTTTTCTGATTGGTTAGGACTATTGCGTAGTAAACTAGGGTGTACAATTGGCAGGTTAACTTACCCAGTGTGCTGAAATTGAAAAGAATTCCTTGAAAAACGTGATACAACATTTTGAACGTTAGATGACCTTAGCTTTAATTGACCCTATCCGTTGCATAATAAGCGCCTAGAGGACAATTTTTGCAAAGCCCATGAAAAACGTGTTTAATGCTGAGAATCACAGTTGTCTAATAGTTGACATATCAGAATTCTTGGTGATTGAAAAGGTCAAATTTTCATAAGAAAAATGCACCTAATGACCCCATGTTTGCACTGACCTGAAACATTGACCGTTTTAACCTGATTGGATGACCCGATTACTTTGAAAAGTAATTTTTTGAATTGCCTTATTGACTTATACCTGTGCATCGAATTTGAAAAGAATAGCTTTGAAAACGAAGAAGTAGCATTTTGAAAATACATGACCTTTGCACCAAATGACCACTTCCTGTGCATGATTATATAATCAATCAAAATTCATGTACGGCCTAAAATCATATGTTAAATTTGAAGAACCTACCTGCAACCATTTTGGAGTTACTAAGTGTCAAATTTGGTCGGAAGAAGAATAAGAAGGATAGGAACTAGAACACAATTGCGTGTGCCGCACTTACAACTCTGCACGTGGGGTATGCATATGCATAGTGATGTATAGGCGCATTACATTGCATAAAATTTACATCCTTTGTGTGCAAGAGAGCGATTTCCCTGGTAACTATAAAGAGCAAGAGTGAAAAGTAAGAACATCAACAGAAAATTGCACCAAGTGACCCCACATTTGCACCAAATGGTCCCAAAGTTTGTGACTGAATTTCCTACATGAAAGAAAGGTATATACGTGATTATGAAAGCTCTAGCTCGAAAATCTCTTTTGTACTTACTGACCTTTGACCTAGAAATTTGGTTCAGTTGATCAGATTAAAATTCCAAGTAGGTTCTGGGTGCAGTTAAATGGCACCAAACTGGTCACGAAATTTGAAGATGCTATCTCATGATCGCAGAAGCATTTGAAAGAAATATACCGGTTGACCCTCTTGGGGTCCTGGAGTGCATTTTGGGTCACACTCCTATGATCAATACTGTTTGATTGGCCAATGGTTGAGTCACCATGAATATGAACGCTCTCCACAATAGAACATGTAAGTACGAGCTGATTGAAAAAGTCACCTCATGACCCCAATGTTTGTGTGTGGACCTCCTTTGTGAGTGGAAATAATGTGCGTTATTATTAAGGTTTAGCTCAAAACTCAATTTTGCACTTATGACTTATCATCGGGAATCTAGGTTCCCTTTATCCGATCCACATTCCAGGTAAATTTCGGATGCCCTTTTCTAGTGCCTACTTGTTATCAAAATTTGGAAAGTCTATCTCAAAACCTGTAGAAAAAGAAGCATTTTTACGAATTGCACTGCTTGACCCCCTTTGGTTCATTCAGGTGCATTTTTGGTTGAAACAGTATATTCAATAAAAATCCCTTGATTATCGAATCAACCACAATGAATATGATTGTTCTTAATAAATCTATGTAAGAGTAAAAACAATTTGAAAAGGAAGGAAGAATAAGAATAATAAGAACTAAAACGCAATCGCGCATGCGCACTTACAACTATTCACGTGGTGTATGCATGTGCATAGTGAAGTATAGGGGCATTACACTGCATAGAAGTTGCATCCTTTGTGTGAGAGAGATGTCCCTGGTAACTACATATATGAAAGAACGAGAGTGAAGACTAGGAATATCAATTGAAAATTGCACCTAATGACCACACAGTTGTACCTAATGACCCCGAAGTTTCTGACTGAATTGTCTTTACGACTGAAAACTATATACGTGATTATGTAACGCCCAGCTCAAAAATCACTTTTGCACTTAATGACTTTGACCCGAAAAACTCGGTACCATTGATCCGATTTTAATTGTACGTAAATTTCGGATTCAGATCTGTAGTGTCTGCTTGTTATCAAAATTCGGAGAGACTATCTAAAATCTGTAGGAAAAGAAGCAATTCGGTGGAATGCATGCCTTGACCTATTTCGGGTCAATCCGGTACATTTTGAGTAAATTTCATGTGATCAATAGAATTTGGTCGGCAATTGGTTGAACCAACTTGAATATAAATGCTCTCCCTAATGCACCATTTAAGTACAAGCTGATAGAAAATGTCTTATATTTAACAGAAAACTAAACTTAATGACCCCACCTATGTGAACCCAAAGTTTGTAACTGAACTTCCTTTATTAATGGTAACCATATGCATGATTATGAAATATCTAGCTCAAAAATCACGTTTGCACTTAATGACCTTTGACACAGAAACTGGGTTCCCTTAATCTGGAAATAAAAGTAAATTTCAGAAGCACTTATCTGGTACCAACTTGTTAACAAAATTGGAAGGGTTTTTCTAATAAACCGTAGAAGAAGAAGTAATTTGACCGAATGCACTCCTTTACCCGTTTCTGGTCATTCCGGTGCATTTTGAGTCAAATCCATGTGATCAAAAGAACTTGAGCACCAGCACTTGTATGGCACCAAGCAGTTTACGAAATTTCAAGAAGAAATCTCAAAATTGCAGAAGGAGAAGCTTTTGAATGAAACATACCGGTTGACCTCTCTGGGGTCCTTTAGTGCATTTTGGGTCATACCTGTATTATAAATAGTTTTTGAATGGCAATTGTTCAATCACCATGAATACATGTATGAAAGCTCTCCCTAATACAACATGTAATTACGAGCTGATTGAAAAAGTCTTAAGTTTATCAGAAAACTGCACTCAATGACCCCAAAGTTGTACCTAGTGACCCCACAGTTTGTGACTGAACTTCTTTTATGAATGGTAACCATATGTACATGTATTATTATGAACGGTCTAGCTCATAAATCACTTATGCACTTTGACCCGGAAAATGGGTTCCCTTGATCCGATTGGAAATCCATGTAACTATCGGATGAAGATCTCTATTGCCTACTTGTTAACAAAATTCGAAAGGTCTATCTAAAAAACTGTAGACGAAGAAGCATTTTGACAAAATGCACTCTTTGACCCGTTTCAGCTCATCCTAGTGTATTTTGTGTCAAAAATATAATCACTATAAATCCGTTAACTATCGTATCAATCACAGTGAATTTTATTGTTCTAAATGAATGAATGTAAAAATAATCATCCTGCAGTACCCCCCAACAGCAAATTGGAAATAGGGGCCCTACTTAATTCTTGTGAACAATAGCCAGCTTAATTAAACGGTTTAGTTCGCAATGCTTGTTCATGGGGTTAAGATTTATACTCTGAAAATGTGCCATATTGCCGATGATGTTATTCTGCTTATCTTGGTACTCAGACTTTCTAATCACAATATCCTCATTGTCCCAAAGTTGTTTAGCGGCAGCACGAACACCGGTTAAGACCTTTTGGTCTTTCTTGAGTTGGATCTGTTTTTGTCCCTTCTGCTTTCAGTTTTTCTTTAATGTTCTTACTAACATTAACAAACCGTCTCTCTCAAAGATTTCGATATCATGGTATAGTTTTTCCAAGTTCAACATGTTTTTTGTACGAATCAAATCAAGGTTTAAGGTGTACACTCATCGCCAATGACAGAAATTATGTTCATCATCTGTAAGTTGATGATCGGACAAATTTATTTATGTTTTTCGGTCCAGTGGTGTAAAGGTAAAAATATAATAATTGCAGGCGGTCGGATACACGTTGTACCAGACGTGCGCAGGCCTCACATGTGGGCCCATTGCAATGATCACCTGGAAATATTGTTATGCTTTATATATATATATATATATATATATATATATATATATATATAGATAGATAGATAGATATGATTAAAACCGAACTGAGGAGCTAGAAACCTGGCTCAAGGGTTTAGCAGTGTGACCTGGTGGGACTTAACCCACGACATCGAGTAAAGAAAGCGGGCACTTATCAACCAGGCCACACTGCCTCCTGTAAAGGTAGCACCTTTATATAAATTATCAAGGCCTTTTAATGACCGTGTTTGTAGACTTAGTCTGCTCTTTGTACGCATACGAGTGGATACGTTGCAAAATTCCATGCATTCCAAGTGATTTTTTTCGTTTCCTTCAAATTGAAGCTAAACTGTTTTGATTTGACTAGTCAAATTGATGTTAGTTTCCGCATACCGTCACCAATGTTTCTTGCAGCAAGTTGGTTCCTGTACTCACGAGTGAAGGTTCTCCTCGGACTGCAGCGGGTCATGGAGCTAATTATATTCCGTATGTGTATTTGGGTAGCAGACCTTCTTGATAGTGTACATGTGTTTCATTGAAAATTAAGGTGTCCGTTAGCCTTTGATAGTTTGTTTAACAATCTTTCGTGTTGTTTACATCAATGTCTTTCGTCGGGCGATAGTTGAAAGAGTAGATCATTGAATGATAGTGGCATCACAAACACAAACTCATGGGCGCACCCACGGGTGTTCGGGGGCTCGAACGAGCCCCCAAATTGACGAATTTGGCGAAACAAAGTTTCCAAATAAACGAGATAAAAGTCCACAGGAATTTTGCACTGATGCACAATTCGTAGGCCTGAACCTAGTAACCTGTTTTTGTTAGTGCCCGTAGATTTTTGTCAGTAAACGGGTCCGCATACCGAAAACTTCGAACCCACCGTCCCCAAAATTTTAGGCTGGGTGCGCGAATGAAACTTATGAGTGAGAGGTTTTGCAAAGCGACGTGAATGAGAATGATCAGGCATACACAATTCGCGTTATTGTTGGCTGTGATGTAACCCCGATAGTGTTCGCGTATTTGACACGAATTCAGGCTGATTCGCGTAGTTTTAGACTCGAAAACTGGGGGCCCTGGATAACTCTTATTTGGAAAAACATAAAAATGATTTTTATTTCGAAAGGTTTCTCATTCTTTCTTCCTAGCTTCAGTATGAAGTGAACACGATTTTTTGTCTACTATAAAAGCTCTTTTTAGCCGGGTTCAATGATGGATTTTAACAGATATGATTTTATGTTGTCAAACTTTGTACTAGCGCAATTTACTCGCTTCTATTTATTTTATACAGCAACTGATTAATTTGACTTTCTAGGAGTAAATCATGTTTCGCCCGACGGAGTAACGACTTCTTCATTTACAAGTACATGTAGTCGATCCCAGCCACAGATAGCAGCGCTATCTAGTGATTACTCGGAGAAACCATACATTGGCGCCCTTTTAAGAGCTTGTCGTCTGCCTTATATTCACCACCACTGAATTCAGCCAGACTGAGCCAGAGCAACATAGAATGGAAGCACCAACGTTGTTGGCCGTTTGCTGTTTCTTCCTCTCTTCAAAAGGTAAGCTCGTAAGCTATTTTGTCAAAATGTGTTTCAAGCATCACTCATGACGGCGGTCTGTCTTTCAGCAACGTTTCCAGGCGTGACTGAACGTGCCATAAAATCTGGCTCCAGTGCTCAGCCAGCACCGTTTTGCTTATTGTTAACAGTAACGAATAAGGTTCGTCCTTATCTTCGGTTCCATTTGGGCGATTTTGGTGATTCAAAAACTAAACATGATCAGCATTTTACAAGGAATTCAGAAATGCTATTTGCTAATGTTAAAATATCTTATTCTTATAACTAAACTTTCATTTTTAGCAGCGCAGCCCAGTCAGGCTATAGATAGGCATACGATCTGATCCGAGATTAGAGCAATTATCGATGAAAAGAGAGCCGTCCCTTCAAAAAGAAATGCCAGTATAGAGTTAATCAGTCGTGTAAGATATATTGGCTACAGGGGTGATCTTCCCAACTTGTAGCCTGCCATCTAGCTGTATGAAGACTTTCGTCAAAACACAGCTAGGGGGCACTAGTCGGATATAATGGACCTAACTTATTTCAAATAAGTCCAATAAATGTACACTGTAGGTCTAAATGAATGATTTTGGTATCGTTGCACTTTTTGACTTCTTCTATGACGATTGTCCTTGTTAAGGTTACGGGTACCGCTAGTTAACAAAAATGCTTTCTTTAAAAAGTCGCTGAGTACGCAGCAAAATATATGAGGTTTGACTTTCCGTTTTCGAAATTGTTTGTGTTGGAATGGCTGTCGCCATCACGCACGGTATGTTTACGAGCTGCAACAAGCTTCAGCTGTCAGTGCATCTCGTTGATGAATTAGCAACTCAAGTCACAAACAATCTACGTGTAAATACATACCATTTTCGATTTCGCAATTTTAAGGTTGGTCAACTTCAATAAACTCTGGCACGTTTTCTTCAGTTGCTGATAACAAAAATAGAATTCCATCCTAGAAGGGAATATAATGTGGCCAGTTTTATAAAAGTAAAACATCCACTAGTACATGTAATTAGATTTTTTTTCAGCCGCCTTAACATAGTGGATGCATGCTTTAATCAATATAAAAACACACCCCATAATTCATAAAAATCCAGTAGATACAAAGGAAACTAAATCTTAAAATTTAAAATTGTCAGTGGACAGTATCTGCTTGCAATAAGGAATACACTTACGAAATTTCCCAAAGGGCCTGTGAAGGGTTTACGAATTTCAAGCGCGGGCGCAACTGCCATTGCGGAGTGAGAATCTGAGATTAGTGTTAGTCGTGTTCTTTTAGGAGCATGCACATCTATCAATTTTCATGATCATTTTAACGTTTTGCAGATAAAGACACTGGGGTAAAAATGCACGCAAAAATCATACCAGTGTCGACCAGGTGGCATATCCAATTGAAAACGGACGGGCACCGGTGCCTCTTTCATATTCCTATTTAGGCCATAGTCCCAGCTCTCCTATCTTTAACTTCCATGGCCACTTTCTGGGTGCAACGTGAACTTTGCATTAAACCCATCTACAGATGTTCAAAAGACAATTTCAAAATAGTTCCCAAGAATACACTTGCACCTTTAGTAAGAATTTTCTTTTAAAAGTTGGAAAAATATAACCTCAACTAATATGTTAGCCACCAGGTGTCAGTGCAAAATGATCGTAACAGTCAATCAAATGCCAGGAAAATATTGTGTCCTTACCTTTACCTTTCAAAAGTCGTCTGCTTGACATTAAAACCTTCATCAGAGGACAGTCCGGTGATGTTATCCTGCTGGTTTAGCTAGCTTGTTCACTGCTACTGACTACATTAGATAGTATTAATTCTTGGATGGGTGTTCAAGTAATAGGCAATTACCAAGGGCCAAGGCTCAAAAACCAGCAGGCAGCAAGTGGCCACGAGTGTCATAGTACTGAAACAATTCTTGGCACATTCCTCAATCATTTTGTGTTTCGCAAAGAACTGTTTTTGGGACAGCTAGTACTCTGCTGAAACCATGAATTATTGAACGAGTCTGCGACTTCACAATGAATTGGCATTCATGTGTCAGCTTCTGCTCAAATTTCTGAACCCTAATTTTTAGATATTACCTGGTCTAAGGCTACTGCAAACAAACGTATCAACATTGAGTACAAGAGAGGTATCATTGCTGATAAGTTCTTGTGAAAAAGCAGAGCTCTTGTCAGGCGAACACAGAGGGGGGTGCTCTTGGGGCTTGAACGAACCTCCCCCATTTGGTAAACTGGGTAAAAAGGTACGCCGCAGAGAAACAAAAGCTCCCAAAAAAGAGAAAACGAGACAAATGTTCACTAAAAAAGTAGGAACTACCAAAATTCGACGAATGCAAAATTCGTAGCTCTGAAGTACCCCGTAAATTTTAATAAATGTCCACATTCTCAAAGACTCGAGGCCCCCATTTTTAGGCTTCGTGCGCACATGCTTCGATCACAAGCAGTGTTACAGACACTTAACGGATGCAACAAAAATTAAAAGAGCTCTTAAAAAAGAAAAGGACCAAGCTGATAATGGAAATAATGTTAAACCCACTAGAAAATTAAGGATATTGTCACTGTCAGCTACATGTACATTTAACAGTGCTCAAAGAAATATACCGTATATGTCTTGCCACCACAGTGAACCATTTGCCACAAATCAAATTTCATCACACGGGAACTTCACAAACAAATGAAAAATTGAAAACCTATCCCAGTTCCAAACATTCAATTGTAAATACGCCTACCTATTCTTAATTTGAAAAGTTATCTTTTATGGTAAATAATCTTTAGTTTAGGTCACAAAACAAAAAATATTTTGCTTGATATATTTGTAGTAATAGTGGTCTCAATCTCAAATGCACTGGCACTAGTTTTCACCTACAGGTGAGTGATCAGCACTGCTTTTTATGAACTTCTAAGCCTATTTTAAGATCCTTTGATTTAAAATCATGAGCAGTGTTTGGAATTTTAGAAATTATAAAAATGGAAATATTGCCTGTGTTCTGTAATTTTTCAGTATCTCACATTTTTAAGATTCTTGAATTGGAGTTTTTGGCAAAGGAAAATTTTTACTCTTCCAATATGTGCTATTTAAAAAAGGAAATGTCAAATGAAATTTTAGCTCTACTGTAAAAAAGACGCTTTTCAATTTCAAACAAAATATATTGCCAACATGACCATTCCTCTATTTTTCAAAGGCTGAACTACAGTATTAAGGATTATAAAAATGTTTTTATGTTTTAAATTGTTTGAAGACAGCTGCATAGTGCAATCGATGCTAGTAATGATGCTCATTTCTCCTAATGCTTATTTTTGCTGTGCACGTAGACAAAATGAAATTTCAGTTGTTGGCCATACTGTGTGCTAAAGTGAAGAGTATTTTGGTTATCTATGTCAGTTAAATAGGATTGCTGTAACAACTGAAGGTGTTAAGATGAAACGGTATTCAAGTTGTCAAAACATTTCTGTTATTTTGGGTAGGGTGCAGGCTTGCAGAGATATTTTTTTAACTTCGTCTTTGCCATTTAAGTTGGGCTCAAAATTTGTGTTTCCTGGTTAACTCATGGAAGACATTGAACCATTTCTATGCAAATAGTACGGCGAGTCATCAACAGTTAATAAAGCACGCTGCCACATATTCAGGTTGAAATCTGTGATCTGCCTCCTCATCATGATTGTTTGCTGTTACATGCTAAAAGAGCAAACTACCAGTGTGCCATTCACAAACGAGCATTGCAACAGCATCTCAGTGCACCTTCTCCAGTTGCTAAGGGGTGGCTTTTGGAGCGGGGTAGTCTGATGCTGCACTGGATGACTCTGCCTTTAGCCCCAGAAAAAGACATGGAAAATGTTAATGGCAAGTGTAAAAGAAGTGGTTGTAGTAAAAAATGTGCTCTTGTTTGAAGTCAGGCATGCCATTGGTTCTTAGGTTCGACCAGCCTACATGAGGAACTAAACACCAATACTATATTTACACAATAAGTACGCGTAACATTCCAAAAAAATCTACGACCACTAACTACAAACTATAAATACACTACATATGCAAACGAATCACGAGATATTACTAGTAAAACAAAATAATGAAGACTTTTCGAGCAAGCGATAGCACATTCAGTTACAAGGAAAAAATGACAGCGTTTAGGACGAGCAAGGAGTGTACGAGTATAGGAGAGTTCACTCCGCCATTTTACCATTCGCCGCAATGGTTACCGGTCGAAACACTAGCGCTCCAAGCGGTGAATAATCAATACTTACTTAGGAGCGCAGTCCGAACAATGTAAACACTGATGAATTCATACTTTAATGACGTTCAACGTGCAATAAAATTACTGTGTGATTGAAAATGGTTAGAATACGTAAACTAACATCCACTTATAATCGAATGAGAATGAAAATGTGTATTTTAATCAATATTAAAGTGTATTTGTTTTTATTCTTTTGAAGCTCCCTTCAAAATCTATCACGGTTTTGTTTCATGTTTGAGTTCTTAACAAGGCAAATTATCTTTCCTTATAACAGTTCATACCTCCATGGACAATAAAATTTGAATGATTGCTCCTGGGGGTTCAGAGGGTAATTCCCCACAGGTGACAGCTAAGGGGGTACAAGGCAAAAACCATGTGGGCGCCAAATGGGTGTTGACCATCTCCCAGGGGGGTTACATGGGAGGAGTGCTAAACAGGTAAAAACCAATGGGGTATGCCACATGGGTGTTGAGCCATTCCCATTGTCATAAATTTTGGTTGCTCCCCTGACCATTGACAAACATGTTGCTCCCAGCTCACTGCTGGTTTCACCTCCACCCAATTTCGCATGTGTTCCTTATTCAATGCACCAGGATACTAACAATGTGAATAATTGTTTGGTGTAGTGGGTGTTACACATGTAAGAAGAAGAAAGCAATTCATCACTACCACAAAATCGTAATATAATTTTAGAACATCCCATTATTTCTTGGACATTCCAGCATAGGGTAAACTCGATTGCACTCTCCCACGCGCGCACCCAGGGGGCTCGGGGGGCTTGAACGAGACAAAAAGTCCGAGAAAATGGGACAAAAGTCCACTAAAGAAACGGAAACGCGCAATTCACAGTGGTGGTCCCCGTTTTTTTTTTTTTAGTCCGCCCACTCACTTGTTAGCAAAAGGTCTACATCGTCGGGAATTCGAGCCCCCCCCACATTGAGTATATCCCCACCATAACCAGTCCAAGCTCAAAATGTCATGACAAAAAAGTTAAGAGGTGCTAAACAGCAATCAAAATATTCACTAGCCACACAACTTCATACAAAACTGAATTAAAAAGACTTTTAATGGATGATAAAACTAAAATTTTTATTTTCTATACCCACTGTTCATATTATCAATAACAGTAAATATTTCAGGTAAGCTAAAGCTAGACCACAAGATCATATTTGTTACTTAGCCACAACTGGAGCTTAAATTAATCACAATCTCCAAAAACGTACAAAATAGGCAACACATACACCAATACAACAAGAAAATCTAACCAACCTTCTCACTCTCTATTCACTAGTAAACAACAGCTCTTTTTGCCAACGAAATGCGTTGAAGCTGATAACTAATTTACTCACAGAGGTGTTTCAGTGTCATTGAGAAGCAAAATGATATGGATAGCTTGGGTTTAACAAAATGTCAGCCCACCATTCAGACTCTAAAAGACCCATCAGTTTCACTTTGGCTCTCTTCAAATCACAGGCTAACCATTCATAAAATGTTTCAATCTGATCAACCTTAGTAAAATACGAAAACCAGATTTTGACTAATTGTCCTTTCTACACGTGATGTTCCAGTACTTGCTTTGTGAGACGATAATCAGAAATGCAAAAAGCCTATTCCACAGCTGTAACATAATTTCCGTAGAACTTTTTGACGTCTTCATTTTTGGTGGACTGGGGACATCAAATACTGCTCGGGCACTGCATTCAATACCAGCTTGTTCTTCATTCATCAACATGGACTCCTCGAAGTGATGAGAGCATAAGTTGCAGTTCTTGGACAAGTAGGATGCACTCTATTCATAAGGTCGGCTCCCAGTGCTTGCACCTGAACAGAAATCAATGAGAGACTCAGGAACAAACCTCATACTCACCAGGTTCACAGAGACTGGTAGCCTACACTAAACTACACTACAGAAGTCCTGTCGTACTGTGATTGTGATAGAGACAAAAGCGTCTTGGTGTCAACTAAAAAAACTAGGACTCAAATGTCGATCCACGGATATTTTAAGGGCTGCACAACTTTTCACCGAGACCCACAGATTCTCTGACTTGACTAATGAAAGACTTAAAAGGCCCTGTGGCCTGTGGCTGTGATTGTGCCATGGCCGTGTCACCACGATTCATATTCACCCATGGCCATGGGAATGTTTTCCTAAAATTATCCCTGCGATCGTTAGAGTGACATTTTGATTTGGAATACATGGACTGCAAGTATCCAAAAAGCTGACGATCACATCGTACGTTAATCATAGTCCTCTTCCGCCGGCTGCCCAGTAGGTCTAGCCTACACTGCAGACAACACTGACAACAGACAGTGCCGGGCACCGGGACTGCGATCGACTTGTCTAACAACCGTGAACAGAACACACAAAATGAAAGACAATGTATCATATTATTGAATAACAGACAATCCTTACCTTTCTGGATCCTTAGGAAACCTACAAAATGACACGTCTGGGGTTTTCGTGGATGAATTCATGCAATTTATCGCACTGCAAAATGCGTCCGTCCCCATTGTTTTGGCGCTTCCTGGTTGACCGTAGCTTGTTCACCACTTGGCGGCGCTAGTAGTAGCGGTAACAGCGAACTCATAAGTGAACTCTCCTATACTACTACACTCCTTGGGACGAGTTCCTGAACTGATGAGCCGGAAATGTGGGTACGGAAATAACCGATGACAGCCGGTAATTATACGCTCACTCAGAGGGGTCAAATACTGTTATAAAATCGCTTTTGGCAAGAAAGGCTAAAATAATATAAAGAAAGGGTGTCAAAAATAAGATTTTATGTAGTAAGTATTTTCGGATACTGGAACCACATGGGCAATTTGCAACCAGGACTTTAGACGGTTGCTGTCATCCAAGAATGAGTGGTGTTGGGACACAGCTCAGGTACATGTACGTTCTTTTGACAAGTTGAAAGCACTGATCTTCCAAGCTCCGGTTCTTGCGCTATTCGATCCGCAATGTGAAACTCGTATATCGGCAGACAGCTCGTCAATTGGCTTAGGCGCAGTGTTGAGACAACGTAGCTCCGATGGTGACTGGAGACCTATTGCGTATGCGTCATGTACCTTGACGCCTGCGGAAACAAGATATGCCCGAATAGAGAAGGAGACTTTAGCAGCTACGTAGGCATGTTCTCGTTTGACAGATTACGTGACCGGACAGAAGTTTACGTTGGACACTGATCACAAGCCTCTCGTGGCTCTGTTAGGCTCAAACAGATTGGATGACCTCCCTCCTCGTATACAGTCAATGCGTATGAGACTCTTACGGTTTACTTACGACATGCAGTACGTATTTGGCAAGGAGTTGCATATTGCTGATACACCGTCGCGTGCACCTGCCTCATCAATTGAGGATCACGATTCCTTGTGTGAGAAGACTACTGCTTTTATGAACTTAATTGTTGACAGCTTGCCTTAAGCCCGCTGTCAAATCGCTTTTTATTAATCTTCAGATGTTTGCCAATACATATTTGTGTCCGGGATCCACTCCAATGTAACAGTATTTAATTAAGACGAAGGACAACGTAGTGTGGATCACAAAAAAACGAAAGAACATTTTGAAGATAACTAGTATACACTGTATCAACTACTCACAGGCGAAACCTGCATAAAACTATAGTAAAATCCGACTTTTTTCAACCTTCGAAAGTACTTCTAAACTCATACCGGACGAGAAAATGAACATAAAGTTTCTTACCGATTCTGAGCTAATCTCTCATATCTACAGAGTGCAAATTCCATTGCAAGACGGCAACATTTCATCTCACAGCACTGTACGTGGATCCATTTTCTGAACACAAGAGACGTGGAAAATTTTTCGCAAAACAGCATGAAATTTGGATCAGCAACCTCTGAGTACTGGTAGTCACCTACATGTACTAGGCTATAGGCAAATCCGATGGCAAAATGAATTCAGCCACAAACTTGACTTCAAAATGAGCTATGCGCTCAAATATTGGCTTCCGGACGATCGTTAACATAGGCCTGAACGGGGCAAACTTCAAGGGACGTGGAAAAATTTTCATCAATGACGCTGATATTTGGCAGTAACAAGTCTTAACATACACTCTATGCGACAGGCTATCGGCAAATTGTGTAGTTATCTCCCCTCACTTATAAATTCCCAATTTGAGGCTGTTCTTGTGTATTTCTTATGGAGGGCTGCTGGCAAGATTTAGCGTATGCGCAGTAGTGCATGTTACAAATTTCTAGCTTTGAGATTGTCAGAGACTACTTTATTAGTTTTCTCAATACACGTTTTCAGCCACGAGACCTCTTTGTCTCCTCGTTAATTAAATCCCACGTACATAACACATCCGTTTCAGATCCTGAGTGAAATGTACAGCTTTTTTTGTAGCAGAAGTGCTCAGTCTGTGATCAAAATCTATGCATAATCAACCAGTATTAAAGCAGCTATTCTCCTTCAACTGATAATGAATTGCTGCAGCTTATGTCGCTGCATTTTCCACATGCAACCGAGCACGGCAATCCTAACTTCTTGCTAAGTACATCTCTTGCAATTGCAGTTGGTCATGCACGAGCGTCTTACTACTTTCAGCAGGTTCTCTTGTGTTGCTGGCTGGTTCGTCCTCATGGGAATGAGTTCTCACCTGCCAGCATCCATCCCATGCAATCCAGCTGGTCTAGGTCACTGCCACGGAAACTTGATCACTCTTGCTCTTCCACTGGTTAGTTGCTGAAGCAGTTGTTGGTAGTGACTGTACTTGGACGGGGACTACTTATTGACACCTTTTCCACAAATCAATTGCATCGCATTTAGTCATCCAAATTTCCAGAGCCAGTACTGTGATTTAAAGCATAACTGCTTTACTAGCTTCAAATATGTTATGCTTCAGCTGCAGGGTCTAATGAATACTCTAGCGTTTTCTCAGAAATCTCGATAACGCGGTTTCCAAGTGACAATTATAGTTTCGTGATGTCGAAGACTGTCAGGATGTAGACTGACAGTGTTCTTATTTTTATTTTGTTTTATTGCTACATTTGTGCTATCGATCGGCATGACTCCTAGCTGAGGTCAGTACAGTGATGATATAATCTATTTACGGCAGATTAGCGTGGAACTTTCAAGAAGACTCTAGCATGGTAGTGATTAGTGCAAGCTGGTATATTATAGAGATTAGTATATGTTTGTAGATTGATTTGGTAGATTCCGGAAAGTTCTAGAACGTGACTGTTTGAATTGGTGAAAATTTCTAGAACATTGCATGTGACTATAAATACCCCGGCACGAGTTTGTATTATAGTCAGTTAAGCAGTAAAGCAGTTGAAGGACTTAAATTAGTTGAAATCAGTTGGTTACTAGAGAGTTATAGTTGAGTTGCTGAAAGTATCTCAGAGTTCATCACAAGTGAAGGCTTCGCAGCATTGGCCGGATCGTAGAACAGACATTACGTCGGACGATTTGTTTGAGTAAGCTTGTGAACATGCGGTCGAGATTGATAAAGTTGTTAACTCGAACCAGTCTTCAGTCTATTGTCGCACCGAAAGCTACTAGCTGTCATAACTTGCGTCCACCCAAACACGGGAAAAAACATGGCAATTGGCGAGCACGCCAGGAGCTTACTGACGGTAACAAATCCTTATAAAAATAAACTTAAGTTTTTTTGCTAAAAACGTTTTTGGCGGAAATCTTAACTTTTGGGAAATAACTTAGAATTAGGGGAAAAACTTAAGTTCCTACAAGAAGCTTAAGTTCTTAAAAGAAACTTAAATTTTTCGGAAAACTTATTTTTTTTCAACTGTAAAAGTTAAGTTTTCACAAATAAATTAAGTTTCAAGTAGTAACTTAAGCTTTTGTGGAAACTTAATTTTTTCACATCATCAAAACTTAAGCTTTTCTGATAAGTTAAGTTTGTCACAAAACTGTTTTCCTGTTATAGTAACATAAGTTTTAATGACTTCTCAAGTTTTTCAGAAAACTTACGTTTTTCACGTATGTAAAACTTTTCTGAAAAGTATAAGTTTTCTATGTGTCCAAAACTTACGTATTCAAGTTTTTAAATTTGGGTATTGTGAGATATTTGACTTTTATTGTTCGTAGTTTTTCCAATTTTTCCAACCACAAATTGTTCACAGACTTAATTGTGATTACATAATCATTACCGCAGGTCTTGTTCGTGAATTTGAATGTAGGCAAACATCCGGTGACCAACAGCCGTACGCAATACGTAGATCAAGTGTTTGAATTTTATACCCCTCCATCCTGGTCAGCTTCGAAGAAAAGGATGTTTATCGGCTAGCCCACGACAATTAAGGTTATATAACTACTTGCTGAACCAACAAGAAGGCATTTCACTTAGGAGGTGGGGGAAGTCGGGTTAGCGCCAGAGAGAGGTCTAAAATTAATTGGCAACAATCGGTGCAGTGATTGATGAACAACGTGTAATTTCAGTTGTGATTGTCAGCCACTCAGGCTGTCACACACCGACATGGACTGTAATCTGTGTGTGGATTGTCTATTCTTATCATTCTAACATGTAATACTGTCCGTGGTCCATCAGTAAGTCATATCGTTCACATAACGCTAAAATTCATATTCCTCAGGTATTTGAGGTAATTGTCAGTGAGCATCACTATATATAAATAAGAAATATATGCAAAGGGGGAGCTCCCAAAATGTCCTAGTAATCATTTTGCAAGTTGGATGTATTGGCATTGGCTGTGTTAGACAATCAGACCATTAAGTGGCTCCTTAGTAGAGACTAAGCTCCTATAGGCGCTTCATACTCCGGAAGAATTAGGCCTCGCACTTACTAAAAACATAAATGCTACATATTGTTATATATACCATTTGCGCATGGAGGAACATCTAATGAGGCCATTCGAGGTATTTGATCCCAACTTGAACAAATACTCTCGTTATCAAGAGACTGTGGTCACTGTCTATGGTTGTGTGTGCTTATGTCTCTGTGTTCGTCGTAAATCTTGGTAGCTTCATATTTTGAAATCTCCGTCAACAATTTGCATTAGTTTCACTTGGTGGTTCTCAAAATTAGAAATCACCAATGGCAATGTAACTATTATTTTGATCTAGGCAAGTTTTTCGTCATTTTGTTTTGACTACCTGTTTTGAACAATTGCTCAAGACTCTTGAGAGGATCTAAATTATTGAATACGAAAGGACATCCCGCTACTATTAAATGGAACTCCCCGGAATACATTACGGCATTTTCCCGTTGCTCCAAGTTGTTCGATTTTATAGCCCAGCAACAACTTGGGAAGATCCCCTGTAGCCAATATCTTACTGGACTGATTAAAACCATTCATGGCATTTATGGTTGGAGGGTCGGCTCTCTTTTGTTCAATTATTGCACTAATCTCCAATCAAATCGTATCTCAGTAGATTGACTGGGCTGTGCTGCTAAAGTGAAAGTTACGTTAAAACATATTTGAACATATACCAATAGCATTTCTGAATTCCTTGTCAAGTGCTGATCATGTTTAGTTTTTGATTCACCAAAATCACCCAACTACGACAGAAGTTAAGACAATCCATTCTGCCAAGTTTCAATTATTCTATGAAGCCTGTGAGATAATTGGCCTGCTTATGGTCATACAGGACAAACGACTGTGCTGGGCAGATGTTATCGCACGTTCAGAAGCTCTAACGTCTGGAAAAGTTGCTGAACGACAGAACAGCGTCATGAGGTCACAATGTACAACCAAGTGAACTCTCATCAGTCAACAGTGTTACCCACAGTAAAACGTTGCATACATGTATCTCCGATCTAATTGAACCAAATTATTCAACGCGAATAAGGAAAATCTGTTTGATATGATATTTGACGTATTTTGCGCCATCTAGTGGCCACTTTTATGGACCAAATAAACACCGTGCATTCGTGGGCGCCTGGTCTTGTTGTAATAAGCAATAACCATCAGTGTGGATTTCACGGAATGGTAATTAGTAATGCTCGCTGCTTTTTCTTTAAAACTTAACCTTTTATGTCGTGTTTTTTGCAAGCTACATGTAATAACATTTTCCAAAAGCCCTCTATTGGTCCTTGAGGCAATTGAGAATAGACAAATAGGACTAAGAGCATGCAGTTCATGTAATACTTCGTAAGCAAAAGCTATGCAAGAGGCAAGTTTTTTATTTTAGATTATGAACACGTTATGAATGACTGGCAAATTATGATACGGTCAGTTTTGGAAAGGTTAAACATGGCTGCTAAAGAATGCCAAACTTGGCCGAAAATGGCTTCAATGAAAACCTTCAAAATAGTTATTTTGGCACACAAATCAAAGCTTGCAAATTTGAAAATGAGTTTTGGAAGTTCTGCCATTAGATTATTCAATCATAGTTCTCTCAAACTGTATCACTCATTTGTTATCAGTAAAATGCATTCAGCGCCCAGTTTTGTTGCAAAATGGCAGTAAATTTCATAAAAGGAGAAATAATGGATGAAAATTCTTAATAAGCGAAAATTTTCTACATCTCACCAAACCAAACTCATGTGATAAGTAAAAAAATATGATTTCTGGGTATAGACTCTACTTGTTGGTTTTTTTAAGGACTCACTCTTAATCCTTAAGCTCCATAAAGTACCATGTTATAACTAAACTCACGAAATTTCAATCAGGTTGGATGTTGTAAAATTGCACAATAGTTTAACTTATGTAGCTAGCCACTTACCCACCACCTTTCAACAAATGTGAAACATAATCGAACCTTGAGGAGCAGTTGACTTTCAAGCAATAACAATATTTCAAAACCATTTCCACTAATTTAGCAGAGTGTAAGTTCAACTGAATGGGAATTTCGCAGTAATACATGTATACTAAGAATGTTCTTTATATTTTTGCCTATTATATCATTTAACTTGCTACATACCAGTGACTTGTCAGTTGTTAGGTCCAAAAATAAGTTTCTGGATATGGCATCTAGCTGGCTCTCGCAGAAAGTTAAAAGCCTAAATTATGTGACATTTTCAAAGCTAAACCAGTCTCATTTCATTTCAGTTCATTGAAATCTGCTGTGCACATTTTGGGGAAGTGCACAACTTTAAAGGGATCTATGTTCAATTTGTACTACACTGGTTTAAATATAATTATCTTTTTACGAAAGAGATAGAATGGACGGTTTCAAGTGAAATTATTTGTTGCCCTACAGTTGGCATGCACTAGCTAGGGACCAATGCAATGACGTGTCATACTATGTGAAACTATAAGTTTTCTACTGTTTTGCTTTTTCAGCATTCGCTGTTTCTGCCCTTAGTGTGAATTTACCTGATGAAGTCATTGTTGTCAACGGTGGAATCGCAACGTTCGGGATAAGTTATGTACTGGAGAGCGCAGAACAACTTCACAGGATACTTGTGAAAAACCCACAAGGGTCGCTTCTGTTTGAAGCCAGTTTCTCTTCATCAGATCCTGTAAGACGTTTCATCGGTGCCTTTGTATCTCGTGGTTCTATTGACCTTTCTGGTGGGAAAACTAATTTCACCATCAGTTTGTCAAGAATTACACCTGGTGATGCAGGCCAGCATATTGTGGAAGTGTACCTTAAAAGTGGCATCTTTAAAACTTCAGTTTGTCGCCTTGTTGTTGACTGTAAGTCGTGTTTTCATGCCCTTGGTAATTCTTCTGTTATTTTGCACAATGATAACTGCCAGGATTCTATTTTTTCGATTTTGTAAAGGCTGTTTAACTAGCTGTAAAATTGATGCAAGTTTCATTTTGCGACAGCTACACGGAACAAACGAGCTTTCAACTCAATAAAATTTTCGTTGTCTATTCTTTGTTGAGAAATTTGACAAAATGAAATTTTTCATGTTCGTCTTGTGTGCTAATTATAATTGAGGAATTGGCGTATTAGTGTTGGCAACAGAATGAAGCCTCCACTAAAACTTCTATGCGATTTCATATCACTTTAAGAAAGTTTTGCTTTATGTGCGGTGTAAAGTAATTATTTGTAGCGTAAAGTAATTATTTGCTGCGCAATTTAAATGCGTAAAACATTTATTATCGGCGAAGTTTAACTGCGGAAAGTAATTTTTGCAGTGTAAAGTAATTATTTGCAGCGTACGTTTACAGCGAAATTGCCCTCCAATGGCCATGTGAGTAGGCCTACACATTACGTTGGCAACAACATTTGACAGATGAGTCATATGTCCCGCAACTAGCCCCAGAACAAGTTAAGGGTTTGAGAATTTCTGAAAGAAAAGACGTGGTCGTCGTTTGGCGATTAATAGGGTTGTCATTTCCACTTTGGCTGCCTTATCCGATAAAAAACGAGACGCACATCTCTACATGTAAGTCACGATTGTCTGCCGGGACCGCTTGCGAGCTAACAACGGGACCGACCAGTGCCGCAGTGCGACATAAGGGATATTTTCGTGGATATTTGGTATATGTAATAAGGATGCGAAAAATAAACATGTTTGTCCACCACAAAGTTTGGTAAGTTGATCGCTTCAAATTAGTAGAGACACCGCTGTTTTGTGACGTTTTATCACGTGTTTGATGCAGCGTCACGAGATGTTTTTCGGCGAATCCGGAAATTTGCAAAAGCGCTTGAAAATGTTAGCCAATGAAACACGTCAGAGATCGATTCTGTATATCCCATGTTCACGCGACTTGCTTACAAGTCATCGGGAGGGCAGTTCTTGGTTAGTGTTCTTTTGAACTTGGATTTGGTAACAATCAAATAATCGTTGGATTTACAAGAGTTGCTTTATATTGGCCAGGTATCTACAGTACAAAGAAGGGAAAAATCTCAGCTCGCATACATTGGAAATTGAAGGTCGAATTTTTGTGACTTGATACGAGCTGACAAAAATTTCAGCTCGCATTTCCAAACTTTAGGTCGCAAATTCCACCTGCAGCCGGTTACCGGTGTCGAGCCCTGGATTGTGAAAATTGGCTTATATGTTCTTAGTGTAAAGCGGACGGCTGATGATGAATTTCCGACTTCACTTACCGTGTCGCTTCCTAGTTACAGTTTTGTCTTTTGCACCCTTAGCTGTATCTCCTTAGCCCTGTGCAGGATCTTTATTAAATGTAGCAAGTGTTTTCATACATGTATGAAGTTTTCAACAGAAGACGACAACTGCTTTGGCCCCTAGTAAAATTCATTTTTTCCCTTTCGCATTGTTTCTCTAAGTTCATTGACAGATTTTCCTAAAATGTTGTAAATAGCTTTCTGTTAAATAAGAAGTGACATTTACCCATTTTTGATGGGTTTGAAGTATTTTGCTCCATCCAGTGGCCATTTTTATTATTAAAATCAACACCTTAGAAGCACACTGTTTGCAAAGCATTCGTGGGCGCGTTTTTACGCTCTGACTTGCTCTTGTTTCAAAAGAACTCGTCTTTTCTCAATGTTTTTACGCCAAGTTCGGTCTTGGTTTTACACTTCCAAAGGACACCAGTTTCATGCCGTGACTGACCTAATTTCCCTGTATATGGGAAGTATTCAGTGCTAAGAGTCTAGCAAACACGAACCATCTAATATGGAAATATGTAGGGATTCATATTATTTCAAGACTTTTCATTTCATGCATGCAAAACCAGGGGTATCATACAATCACACNTCAGCTCGCATACATTGGAAATTGAAGGTCGAATTTTTGTGACTTGATACGAGCTGACAAAAATTTCAGCTCGCATTTCCAAACTTTAGGTCGCAAATTCCACCTGCAGCCGGTTACCGGTGTCGAGCCCTGGATTGTGAAAATTGGCTTATATGTTCTTAGTGTAAAGCGGACGGCTGATGATGAATTTCCGACTTCACTTACCGTGTCGCTTCCTAGTTACAGTTTTGTCTTTTGCACCCTTAGCTGTATCTCCTTAGCCCTGTGCAGGATCTTTATTAAATGTAGCAAGTGTTTTCATACATGTATGAAGTTTTCAACAGAAGACGACAACTGCTTTGGCCCCTAGTAAAATTCATTTTTTCCCTTTCGCATTGTTTCTCTAAGTTCATTGACAGATTTTCCTAAAATGTTGTAAATAGCTTTCTGTTAAATAAGAAGTGACATTTACCCATTTTTGATGGGTTTGAAGTATTTTGCTCCATCCAGTGGCCATTTTTATTATTAAAATCAACACCTTAGAAGCACACTGTTTGCAAAGCATTCGTGGGCGCGTTTTTACGCTCTGACTTGCTCTTGTTTCAAAAGAACTCGTCTTTTCTCAATGTTTTTACGCCAAGTTCGGTCTTGGTTTTACACTTCCAAAGGACACCAGTTTCATGCCGTGACTGACCTAATTTCCCTGTATATGGGAAGTATTCAGTGCTAAGAGTCTAGCAAACACGAACCATCTAATATGGAAATATGTAGGGATTCATATTATTTCAAGACTTTTCATTTCATGCATGCAAAACCAGGGGTATCATACAATCACACCAATAAGCTTGGCATACTACGCACGAACCACCTACCAACCAATGAGTCTTACATACGCACACATGCATCATGCATGCGAGCTCAAAAATTACGCATACAAACAAAAATCATGGTGCTCGCAATACAAACATCCCATACAAACACAAATCATACACATGGGCATCTAAATCATACGACTGAACCACAAACGCTTAAGTTGTTGTGCATACCAGTGAACGAAGAACCCGAAACATGAGCGATATTTTTGTGACAAACTAAGTTAAGAACTTGAGTGGGCGTACGATTTCGAAACTTCGTTGGCAACATTACAGTGAGCGTGGAATTTGGGCCAGCTTTCCCTAATAGACTCGTGAATGCAAGTAGCTAAGCAAATTGATATTGGAGAAAATACACGCTGGAGAAATACCGTCACTTTTCTAGGACTAAACTGCCACGTAATTATCAACCTGTCGTCAATGATAGACCACACTTGAGGGCAACAAACTGCCTGATCTTTTGCTAGCTGTCCACATTTCAGATCTCCAGTTATTGAAAAACGTGATATAAAACGCGATACGTTTCCCTTATCGCAGAATGACATATTGGTGGGTGGAAACAATTCAGTGCAAATTTCAAAACAACTTACATGTATGTTGTTGTTTACATAGGCAATTATTATTTTTCAGGGGCACCATCGTAGGCAGGAACATTGCGTCTTACATGTATGTACGAACTTATGAATCATCCATATCAACCCATGAATAATGCATAGGAAGAAAAAACTCACGCATACGGACAAAAATCATGCGCACGAACCACAAAAATCGTACAAACAAACATAAAATCAACGCACATTTTTGCGAAAATGTCTTGCACTCACTGTGGCCTTTCGCGTAGATGAATCACGTAGTTTTAACATCCACGGGCTGGGTTCGAGCACATTGTGTCCATGTTTTTTAGTGCTGGACCACCGAGACAACTGGACCAAAATTAACCTTTAATTCATGATAAAAACACCACACAAAGAAGAAAATGTATTCACGTGGACTCGCCTTGCACAGCTTTTTATCGCATCGGCGACAGGCTAATTATATCCCGCTAAATATTTTCGGCTGGTTAGCTGTTGCTCAAATAGCTATTTCAGAGTTCGTTCTCGGCACATTTTTCGATATTCTGTAAACCCCGCTATATACTGGTTGGAATTAGCGACAGCAGTGTTGGAAGTATCAAGAAACCTTTGAATGGAAACACTTTTGACGATTTATGGGTTGTTTTTTGTGCATTTCTCAATTAGGCCAATACTTTTGGTTAAGTTTTGGTGTATTTCTCGTAATTTTTGGCCAATAGAAATCGACCTCATCTCAATATCTTGCAGGAGTTTCATTGGTTGATGCCCGTTAAAAACCGCAATGTCATTCCACACTTCACTTAAGTAGCAGTGCGCGATGTTTGTGGATTTTGTACGGCCAGTGTTGTCTGGTTTCTGTTACGACTGACATCTGCATTCGACGTAGTTATTCATTCCGTCTGCTGCGCTAAGGCCTGCTAACAAGATTTAAAAGTCTCAAGGCATACTTTACAAACCGAGATGTTCCAGACACAAATATTGATCCAGATATGCTGGTACAAAGGCTATCGATATATCTGGAACTTTGTGATCATAACGTGGCCTAATCAATATGCGTGCAGTGAACGGTGGGACTTTATAACTACCGGAAACACTGAAGTTGCCAGAATGCGTCGTCGATAATTTCAATCCCTAATCTAGATCATCTTGGATGCCTGGAGCTCCCAAAAGTTTATCAGTCTTCAGTCATCACGTGCAATGTCACCTGTTTTTTGGCTGTAAAAATAGCACCAAATTCTTCTCCGACGCTGTGCTGAGCCACAGGAATTTCATCAGCCTCTACATGCTGCTACCGAACTCTGATTAAAATTGGCTAAGAGAAAACTGGCTAAGATTTGATGCTGAGTGTTTAATTGCTTGGCAGCAAAAATATTGAACTTGTCCCTGAGTTGGACTCGAAACTAACTTGACGCCAGTTATCTATAAAGTTGACGAGAGTAAACTTTAACTCATTAGTGCTTCCAATCAAAACAGGCTGTGGAGAACACTGTGGCCATAGCACTAAGTCAAGCTGGATGGTCATCGCTATATGGCTTGGAAATACTGCCAATTGTCCTGCATCTTCGATCATCTGCCAATCACTGTTGTCAGCATACCTGGGTCTTTCCTCTCCGTGGATCACCTTCGCTACAAAAGTAGATCAGTGGACTGTCAGTGTTGATAACTATGTACAGTATTCTACCAAAATATATGCAATCACCTTGTGAACCTCATTATATCCCCATCTGCTAAAGTATTCTTACAAGATGATAAAACATGTTTCAAAGTGCAGCGCTTCCCACAACCTCCCTTCCCGGGTGAGAATTTTTTACGTTTGACACGCTCTGAAAACGTGGAGTAATGGAACAGCGTGTTAAACGTGTAAAATGGAGCTTGAAAATCGTGTAAAATATACCTTGTCAAACGTGTAAAGTGTAGCATGTGAAACGTTGCGAAAACGCGGCAAAATGTGTAATTTTTGTTCCAATACTCCACGTTTGACACTTTTGGCGTGTCAAACGTGGCGCTCTTGCCACGCCAGCAACTCAACCGTGGCGCTTGTGCCACGCTAGCGTGTCAAACGTGACGCTTTTGCCAAGCTAGCGTGTCGAACGTGGCGCTTTTGCCACGATAGCCTGTAATCTGTGTCGTTGCCATGGTAGCGACGCCACATTTAGCCTGAGGCCGTGGACAAGCCATAATGTTCTTGTTTATAGCAGCTCACCATGCACCATGGGAATCCATACTGAAAGCAAATGTATAAAGAGATTTTTTCTTGAAGTCACTGCTCATTGTGAAATGAAAATTATCCAAAATGTGATAATGACATGGAATCTTTAAAATGATAATGTAACTATCCACTTCATGCCACAGAGTGTTGTCACTAAAATTCATTACATCTAGAATAACATTAACACAGAAATAAGAACATTTTTCAGCATACAAGTTCGAAGTGCTTAAGCTGCTTTATATATGCATATAAGTTAGCTTTTGAGTCATGCCTCTTGCTTGAAGACAGTTTATGAAGTGAAGAACAGATGCACTTTGTAACACGTTTGAGGGATTCAACGTTTGCCGTAATATCGAGTTCATGTTGATTTTGCAGCCCAAACCTCTACACACAATGTCTTATCCTCATTCAAGCTGCACACCTGCATAGTCAACAGTTTCTACTGACCCTTGTTTTCTGTTACAGTCCAATTTACCTGTTTAAAAGAAGGACCATTCGCAAGGAAAGTTTATCAAGCCACTGTCAACCCGATTATATACATACCAAACCGGTGTTAGAGCTGCATCACATTCCAGAACCATGGTTCACGAGTGATCTCCTGACACTCAACTGCTCTCTCTGACAGCTAAACCAAATCTAACTCAGCATTTGGATATTTGAAAAGGCAGTGAAATCTTTGGTAGCAAAATTAATTCTTTGATGTTATTAAGGGAATATGTTTAGTCATTCAAATTGGGTGATTACCTCCCAACGGCCTTTTCAGAACTGCCAAGCCTATTTAAATTGTATCTTTATTGAAGAGATCTGCCATATTTTACACGCTAGCGTGTCAAAATTTTACACGTTTGACACACTAGTGTGTCACATTTTAAACGTTTGACACGCCAGCGTGTCAAATTTTACACGTTTGACACTCTAGCGTGTCACGTTTTACACGTTTGATATGTGGCGTTGCAAATTTTACACGTTTGACACGTTAGCGTGTAAAATTTTACACGTTTGACACGCTAGCGTGCCATGTTTTTACACGTTTTATACGTTAGCGTGGCAATTTTGACACGTATTACAAGCTTTTTACACGTTTGACACCCTCAAAAGTGTGTCAGACGTGTGAAATTCTCTCCCTGGTTATAGACATCTCCTATCTTTCCTACAGTTTGACAATCGCATGCTCTGATTTCCTTCCAACACCGTCCAAGCTCCCAAGTGCACAAAGCATCTACATTAATAACTATAGACAGCAACATCCGTCAATACATTACACCTGCGGCAGTTTTAAACGATGAGTGAATAATCAGCTTTTCTTGATAAACATCCAGATTTTCATTCAATCCCCGATCATGCGGAAAATCGCTCTGTCAGAAATATGAGAATTACGGCCATTGCCGCTAAAACCGAAGCGTCCAAAATTTGAGAAATGGAGTGAATGACAATTCGATCGTGTCCCATTTTATTTCAGAGTTAAAAAATTCAGTTTTGGGTAGGTGACCAAAATTCGGGACACTGTCTTAAAGTTGGGAATTTTTACAATATAATAGAAAATTCCTAACAGCATTCTTGAGGCAACTGTTGAAGTTTTCATTTTAAAAGTTTTCATTAAAATCGACCGAGGAGTCAGCTATGAATGTACCTTTCTTAAAAATGAGATTTTGACTTATTAAAAAGATGTTAACGTAATTTTTACAATGATACATCAATACAAAACATATTTCTTCTTTCAGTTAATAATTATATATACTTTTTCTACATGAAAAAGCTGAGTGTTGTGAGGTACGGGTTGAATGCAGTTCACACAATAAGGTCTGAGATACAGTAACTTTAATTTTACCTCTAGCAGTCCTACAAATTCTAGACATTCTTCAAGTACTTATTCGTACTTTTTGGAGGTAGTTTATTATGGCACCAGTCCGAAACCTTGTTTACTTTGTGAATTTATAATTCTTTACCGCGGTTACAAAGCAATCATGTATACAGTGTACAGTTTCGTAGAGGCAAGAAAATCGCCAAGGAAGTTGCCGTCGTGCTTCTAGTATATGACGATAATTAGGTGAACACAGCGCATGCGGAGTCAAAGCACCTTTCGCGGAGCCTTAACATTGAACAGTCACAACTTAGAATCAAAACATATTGGAAATGATTGAACACTAACAAACATTTTGGTAACGACTTTGCAGATAGCATCTCTCTGATCCACATTTGCTTGACATTGCAACTTCAATCATGATGGTCACCATACCTATCAAGGCTCACAAATTTAAGCATGTTAATTCGAAAGTTAACCGTCAAAGCTGAGTAAGAGAGGGATTTTTGACAATTATTGAGATCACTCATAATTATTGAAAAACTGTGGGTGGAAATTATCATCAAGTGATGGTGATACTGGCCATTCAGACGTATCACAAGTGCTGCCAAGAGGTTGCAACAACACGTTACAAGAGGTCGTATAGAACTCTTGGCACATTTTATCATCATGCCAAATTGAAGGTCAACGTGTTCCAAAACATAGTTCAAATGTAGCTAGATAGGTAAATTGGTGCTGTAATGCTTAATTTGTTCTTGTTTCCCCAGTCCTACCTAGCAAACCATCTATATCTGGAGCCCCGACGCAGTCTGTTCTTGGTGGAGCAGGACCAACTGTCCTTATATGTACGGCAAACTTAGGCAAACCACAGGCATCTATGGTGTGGTCACGTCGGATTGGTAACGCTGCATACACAGATATAACGAAGAATGTTACCATGACCATCACAAACAATACTGATGGAACTACTAACGGCACCAGCATACTCACGGTAAACTTGGACACAGCTGATGACGGTGTACAGTTCAGATGTCAAGTTTCCAACAGGCAGGCTACTCTGTACGCTGAAACTGAGGTCGTTAGGGTGACCGGTAAGTTGCTATTTCAGCTGCGTCATGGTACTTATTCCTGCTTAAGGCAACAATATGAATTTTAATTCATATTAAAATAGGACTGTCACTAACGACTTAGGAAATGGTTGTGCTGAACCACGATTCTATTGCAACGTCCAAGATACATTAAGATGTGCTTTTTCTAATCCCCGTTGGCAGTGCAGAGTTTCACGTTTCCCTTATTGACCTTCATATCATCTGTTGTACAGTATATTTGCAATCTTGGGCTACTATTATCGTCACGTTTGTTACACTGCATTCTCTCTACGTTTCACCACAATTTCAACTGTTTGACTCATAGAAAATGCCAGAGTTAGCAATTTCAACTTCCAAAAATTTCCACCTCAAAACCAGGAATTTCAGGTGGAAAACATGATCCCTACACTCGTCGCTACGAGCTCTGTGCAATCTTTTGTTCGGTTCCTGTTTGCAATTTTGCTAATATTTGCTGGTTTCTATCAATATCAAGGAAATTAAGATACTTAATTTGTATATTAATTTATGTTATCTTCAGGACCAAGTTCTCCTGAGATTTTGAGCACATGGGCATTGTGTCGACCAAACTCAGACATGTGGCCGGGGTTTTTGGTCCACTTCTTGCTGGGTGTTTTGGCTAACATTGCTTGTCCAGTTCTGGTGGTAACACTTGGCCCTTGCGTGTTTACAAATTATTAGTCCTATTGTATACCGTAACAAACACCTACACAAAAGTACGTTATTTTTGTTTGTTAAGGTAAAACCTAGTGTTGGATCTTATTGACAGCATGATGGAGTCACATAGCAGTATATGTTGATACAGAAAACGGGTCTCCTGAATGTCCCAAATTGTTCCCGTTTCGAACGCAAGATTACCAGTGCACAACCGACCAGAATATGCAATACATTGCAAAAGCTACGAGACAAAGTACCATTTTCTCGTTATGACAGCAACAACGGAAAGCTACAGGATAGTCGATTATGGGTCCTGAAACAAGAGAGAATGAGAGAATGGAATTTCAGATGAGACCGGAAATGTCAGTGTATCTACTAATTTCTGTCTTGTGACTGTACTTTTCACGCAGTTGCCCCTTACTAACTTTCCTGTTAGTAACCCACCATTTTGGTTCATGGTAGAACACTACTCTGTTTTTTCCTAGTAAAAAATGTCTACGTTTATATGGAGTACAGAGTATAAAACAAAGAATAAAAATATGAAACTTTGTACATTCACGTTAACGTACTCTCTACTCAAGTTTATTAGAACTGCGGGGCCATTGGTAGCCGCGCGTGGATCTTATTCCGTGATAACAACAGCGCCCTCACAATGCGCTATTCAATATTACAGGCATTCTCACGCCACTTTCTGTTTTCAATCAGCTTTTTCAGACTCGCGTGTCTTATGGGAAAGTCACCCAGCGACGTAATAAAATGGTAAAATATGTAAAAAGCCCAAAGATAGCACTATTGTCACAAGTCTTGGGTTGAGGGAGTCATGGGTCGTGGTTCGAGGGGATTGTTGGTCGAGGGGGTCATGGATCGAGGTGGAAAAGGGGTATGGGGTTTCAGAATAATCCCTTACTTGTGGATTGTATACATCTGTTCTGAAATGCCAATGCACTGTCAAATCATGACACAAATCTTGAAGGTTTGCTCCATGTCAATATAGTACCCTTTCACATTTCCCAGATCAAAAATAGCTCTAAAGTCTGGTCGTCGGAGTCCCGATGAGGTCAAATTACATAGACTGGTACAACGTGTTGGGTTGAAATTGCTGAATCCAATTAACTATTGTTGACCTAGCAGTCGCTTTGTTGTACTTTGGCTTAATGTACCAAAAAGGTGGTACAATTACGTTTTGTGAGGCCTTTCAAGTAGACACAGTCAGCTTTAGTATAGGCAGCAACTTTCAAATATTGTCTAGTACCGTGTGTTTTATCAACTGGTTGAGCAGTTCTTTTTTCTCAAACACCCGATCAGCAAGTTTGTAGAGAACATAACTGTTGCAGAATTTATTGTTTCATTTGACCGATAATGAAATACTTGAACCTTTTTTTAAATTCTTCAATTATGGACAAAAAATTCTTTATACAAGTCATGTATTTACATTGCTCTGATTTTCAGAAGCTCAGTGCATATACATGTAGCTGCATGTTATCAAAATTTGGTACTGGAAATGGCCAATGGAAGTAGTGTTATCAGTGGGCCCTTCTTTATCACAATCACTGAATTTGAGGTTGTCTACATGTACATGTGTAATGTGTCTAACGGTGTGTGTGGTGTAACACACAGTGTCCAAACCATCAGGGCTACAAGTTGTGCATGTGTAGTTGGTGGTCCTAAATGATGGACAACTGTGACGAGCTTGGTCAATTCTCAAGTGCAGATGTTGCTTACGAATGTTGTTGCTCCAGATAGTTCGCCCTCTGATGTGCTGTGAGTCATGGGTATTGAATCTATCAAACTGACTTGAATCAAGTAGTGGTTTAACCTGTCGTTGTGCCTCCTAATGTCAGGTGGTTTGTTATGTATACCCAGTTTCTAGACGGATGTTTATTAAATTAGGTAAATATTATGTTGATATTACACCTCACCATTTTAGGTGGATTCTACGACCCCCCTTTTTATTACTGTATGTTTGCGTTAGCTTTTTCAGTATTCATCTCTTTACGAAATTGCTCTTGAAAGGCGACGAATGTCATTCGTTTCTTTCCTTTTTGTTTTCTCTTCGTTTCTTACACGGAAAATTGTAACAAGCTACTTCATTGATATATTGGTATTATAGTATTTGTGTTTCAGTTTAGGGGAGTACGTCTGACATTCATTTTCGGCCTGTCTGTTTAATGTGGTGCTTGAAGGATCTTGATGAAATAGCATACGGGTGTGTTTCTGTTCATGTAATCCAAATTTGCTCAAAACATCAAGTAGTCTTTGGTTGCTTACTATATAATCAACCTCTTTACATAGTTCTTTAGACTGATTAATTGCTCCTCTGTTTATAATCAACACTACTTTTGCCATCAAGTAACTTTTCAAGCATCTCTGAATGCCGTTGACAATTGCGGGGACCACCTTCCATTGCACGTTATCAAAGTATCGAAGCTCATGGAACATCAATGGGGTAATCTTAGTAGAGCTTCAATTCTTCATAAACACGTTTCACAAGTTTTGTTTGACCGTCATTTCTTTGAATGTTGTTTTTCCCAGCCATGTATGGATTTGCTGCAATGGTGTACTTTCAGAATCCACGTGGTGGCGCTGCGACCACGTCATACAGGTTGTCTGGACAGTTATGGATTTGTGGACTTAAATTTGATCTACAGGTCCTAGCCACTAACCCCTGCTTCCAATTCAAAAAATTACAGAATGCCTGTGCACCTACATTCCATTTCATTTATTTCAATTAAGTGTAATTGTCACAATTGCAAATCAGAAAATGTCCTTCCATGTGTCACACCCCGGGTGAGAATTTGACACGTTTGACACGCTCTAAAAACGTGGAGTATTGGAACGCCCTAAAAACGTGTCGAACGTGTAAAACGTGGCGTGTCAAACGTGTAAACGTCTCAAGAACGTGTCAAAAATGTGTAATTTTCGTTCCAATACTCCACGTTTGACAAGCTTTGCGTGTCAAACGTGGCGATAAGCGTGTAAAACGTGGCGATAGCGTGTCGAACGTGGCATGCCAAAACCTGGCAAAAACGTGTCACTTTTGACACGCTAGCGTGTCGAACGTGGCGATAAACGTGTAAAACGTGGCGATAGCGTGTCGAACGTGGCGTGCCAAAACGTGGCAAAAACGTGGCACTTTTGACACGCTAGCGTGTCGAACGTGGCGATAAGCGTGTAAAACGTGGCGATAGCGTGTCAAACGTGGCGCTTTTGACACGCTAGCCTGTAATCTGTGTCATTGCCATGGTAGCGACCCTACATTTAGCCTGAGGCCGTGTACAAGCCATAATATTCTTGTTTATAGCAGCTCACCATCCACCATGGGAATCCATACTGAAAACAAATGTATAAAGGGATTTCTTCTTTAAGTCACAGCTTATTGTTACTGTTGATGTAAATCATCCAAAATGTGATAATGATATAGAATCATTAAAAGGATAATGTAACTACCCAACTCTTACCACATACTGTTGTCACTAAATTTCATTACATCTAGAATAACATTAAGTGCTTAAGCTGCTATATATATGCATATAAGTCTAAGCGTTTGAGTCAGGCCAGTTGCTTGAAGACAGTTTAAGTAAAGAACAGACGCACTTTGTAACATCTTTGAATTACCAAGAGTGATTCAACATTTGTCATAACATTGAGTTCATGTTGATTTTGCAGCCCAAACCTCTACACACAATGTCAAGCTGACACAAAATGTGAGTTGATCCAATAACAGCAGTTATGAATTGATATACTACTGAAGATGAGAGGCGTTACAACTTCATATATTAACTGCATAATCAACAGTTTCTGCTAACTCTTGCTTTATGTTACAATCAAACTTACCTGTAAAAAGAAGGACCATTTGCAAGAAAAGTTTATCAAGCCACTGTCAACCAGAGTATATACATACTAAACTTCTGTTAGAGCTGCATCACACTCGAAAACCACACTTCATAAGTGCTCTCCTGACATGACTGCACTCTCTGACAGCTAAACCAACTCTAACTCAGTATTTGGATATTTGAATAGGCAGTGCAAACTTTTGTTGCAAACTCTTTGATGTTATTAAGTGAACATGTTTAATCATTCAAATTGGGTGATTACCTCCCAGTGACCAATTCATAACTGCCAAGCCTATTTAAATTGTATCTTTATTGAAGAGTTCTATCATATTTTACACGTTCGACACGCTAGCGTGGCAAATTTTACACGTTTGACACGCTAACGTGGCAAATTTTACACGTTTGACACGCTAGCGTGTCGTGTTTTTACACGTTTTACACATTAACGTGGCAATTTTGACACGTATTACACGTTTTTTTACACGTTTGACACGTTTGACACGCTCGAAAGCGTGTCAAACGTGTAAAATTCTCACCCGGGACAGGCTCTTTTCGCATCTTGCATCTTTATTTTTTTCGTGCACCAACTGCTGCTCACAGATATGAACGCTTAAAAATTCCAAAACTTAATTAATATATGTTGCAGAGACTAGTATGCCAACAGGAAGTGTAGAAGGTGGAGGTATGTCAATATATTTCTCAAATTTAAAATTAACCTAAAGAGTTCCTACAATACATAACCTTATTTTTTGAGGTTTCAGTTTTCTAACATGAAAAGGAATGCCATCAAATCTAACTAAATAACTCTTTTTATGCCAAATGGTCGTGATATTTTAATTTTGAAGAACAGTTTATTTTTTCAAAATTTGCCACCATATGATGTAATGTGTGGGATATATTTGATCACTTGAAAGTCAATTGCACTACTGGCAGAACACAGCACATCAGAAGACGAGGACGATTTTGAGTGAGAATTAGGCAACTATTATGCAGACAGAAAGGAGAGTAGATACGGGCATCACACTCAAATGCTGGAAGAATCAGACAGCCCATTCGATTTGCAACTTTATTGCAAGCTTTCGTCGACTTTAAGGCCATGCAAACTTGACCCAATTACATGATAAATGCTGAAGACATAAGTGAGCCTCAATCAAGTGGAGCCAAAAAGTGGTCAACACTCCTACTGTGTCACATTAAACCTTGGTCACTTGTATTCACTGTTGCCTGTTAGCAGGGTCAAAAAGCAATGCATCAGCCTACGTGTCGTAGCACTCCTTCTGATCCCGGGTCCAGGGGCTGGCGTCACTCACCTTAGAATGGAAGCAATTTGTCAGTTATGTATAAATTAAGAAATACACTTACATGATGGCAAGTCCTTCATCATAATGCCACTTCTGTGTTCGGTTGAAGCATGATTCCTAGACTGAAATATGCAGAACATTAGGTGTGGCTCCTGACCGAGTGGAATGCTCCCAACTATCAGTCCACGCCCTCGTTCGGTGCAAAACTCGATGTTATTTCTGTGCAACTCTCACGTCTTTAGGAAATCGGAACACATGTACGTCCTCGGTCAAGATGTAACCTTTTTGCAACTTTTCATGTCTGAAAAAGAGACTCTCTGCAGACTTTCTTACTATCCTCAGTGTCGTTCTATTAAAAACAACGGCGGAGACGAGCTTCAACCCATTAAGTACAGCCTAATAACAGAAAAATACTTTTTAATAAAAATTTGCTTGTTTCTTTGCAACAGTTCTACTAAAGGCCTACTTCAGGTCATGGTGGGAACTCTTTAACGTTAGAATAGATAGACAATACGCCGCGTCAATCGCATCATTTTCGTTTAAGGGAATTCATTGTTGTTCCCAGCTTAAAACCGTCTTGTTTGAACTCACTTTTTCCTGATGAAATGGTACACTTTGATCTCTTCTATTAATGCAGCAGGGCATCAGTTGTACGGCACAGCCTTATGCCAAACTACATGTATTTTGACCTTTTTGATTGCATTTTTCAAAATGTTGTGAATATGTAGCAACGAATTTGGAAAACAGAATAGACTGTGCATTGAAGTCCTACATGTGCGTACAGAAGAGTCCTTAAGTTCAAAAAGACGTTGTGTTTCTGTGTGTGAGAATTGTCTTTTCGTTGATTTCAGTGTAATGCGTGTGTACTCGGAAATTTCTATGGCTATTAAAGCAAAGACAAATAATATTTTGTTGATGTTATAATAATACGTTTGAAGGTTGGCTCTCATTTTTCAAATTGTGAAAGCAAGACTACAATCCACATTTCTCATAGTTTATCAGATGTTGTATCGCCGGAGTGTCCTAAACAACTTTCACACTTTCTTAGATCTACTTATCGGTGACTACTTTTTTTTTCACTGTGATATATATTTATTGAAGGATACACAGAACATACAAAGAAATAATAACAAACCCAGAAACCGCGAAGCATTATATCTGGGTTGTAAACAATTCATAATTGAAACTTATATACATAGAGGTATATACAATTAAGTAGTATCTAAAATAAGTATTCCAATACTTAGACATGCTATTACATATATATAAAAACAAAAATATTTACAGATTCATGTAGGGAAATCAGATGCAACAATATTGATAAACGGTACATAAAAATTTGCTAACGTGGCTACTCCTGCCCTGAGGCATGGAATTGGTTACAAAGCGTACTTATAGAAACTAGTCCATACATGTATGACATAAGCAATGGGTGTGAAAAGCAGCCGATACCCCGCCATTCACGTCACTGACACATCAGCCAATCAGCGAACGCTTTCAGAATTCAGTGACCATGAATACAAATCGGCATTGCTTGGAACGCAAGCCAGGCAAATGTGAGTTTTATCTGTATGTTAGAACCGTTTAACTGCAACATTATTTTGACTTTAGTCCCCTTTTAAGCGTGTTTGTGAAATTGGCTCATATGTTCTTAGTATGAAGAAGACATTTGATGATTTCCGAGGACTTCGACTGATGTGGCGCCTCCTAGGGGCAGTTTTGTGTTTCTTACTTCCATGGCTGTATCTCCTTGGCCCACTGCAGGATCTTTGTTAAGTTTAGCAAGTGTATTTTTATGACGTTGACAACGGACAACAACTTTCAGACGGATCCAACATCTGCGGTCTGTGGTGGCAATTTCATTTTTTTCCGTTTTTTTCCGTTTATCTCAAGTTCGTTGACGAATTTGTTTGAAATTTGGGAAACTGCAAGAACAATTAAAATGATGAGTATCAAACGGTATTACTTTTTATAAGCAGGTCTTGGTAATAATCAGCGAGTTTATCAAGTTTAAATTTGCCTTCTTCATCATTATCATTGGAACATTGTTGATATCGCGGAGGCAGATTTAGCGGAGCACTTTCCACTTGACAGTGTCCTATATTCTCCAGTGCGTTTTAAGTATTGATCGTACCTGATCTAAGCTCGAGGTAAACAGGACATTGTTGTAAAACATGAACTTTGTCCTGAAATACCTCACATTTGGCCGTAACAACACACTCTATCCTTATTTGTTTGAAATTTGGGAAACTGCTTTCTATTAAAGAAACGATGGCATATTGCCATTTTCAGATGGATTCGAAATATTTTGCGTCATCCAGTGGTCATTTTCGGATATAAATTAGTACCTTAGAAGCACACCGTTCGCGGTGCATTCCTGTATGCATTTTAGCATTCCCTGTTGTTCTTGTTATTTACTAACAGTAACGATTTGCCACTTGGGTTTCCATTTGTGTGGAGATTCAAGTATCTTGTATTAGAATACTTCTTATAAAACTAAGTTATGGTTTACAGATACAATTAAGCCAACTGCAAATGGAGGTGGTGGAGGTATGTTGATATTTTTCTGTAGTTCAAAAATTAATTGTGTTCACTAATATACCACTTTCACAAGAACCAATAATAACATTTTCTTATCAAAGCATTTTAGTACTTCAAACTGCAAATCTTATCCTATGAACTCAATGTTTCTTGGTCAGCTGTCCTGTGGTCAGTTTGATGAATAACAGCAGACGCGTGTAAGGAGCGTCTCATTATTTTACACGTAGGCCTCGTCAAACTATTTTGCTATTATCTAACATATTTTTCATATGTTGCCGAAATAGTTTAAGGAATTGGGAAATCGAAATTGTACCGTGCCCTAATTCTGAAAGGGTTATGCTCAGAAAGGCATTTCCTATAGAGGTCCATTTACCCTGAACATTGAGTGGATACGAAATGTGTTCATTCGTTAATACTCTGATTTGTTTAGTCCAAAACGTGTTCTCTTAAACTACTGTACTTGTCGATACGAAGACAATAGTCTTGATTAATTAAGCTTTCCTTTTTAAATTTTGATATATTCCTACTTCAATGTTTTCTACTTTCACTTCGACTTTCACATTTACGCCTTGCAGAAACTTAGCTACTTTAGACTTCAATAACTCTCATAATTCGCCTGATGAGCTTAGCACCAAACACTGGTCAGTGAAAGTTTTGCGTGGTTTGATGTACTGTTTGCTTCTAAGGTGACTTCATCATCAGTACTTGTCTAAAAATTTTTACGGTTGACTTTTCGTTTTGTAAAGAGATTGACTTCATCTCTCAATATCATTCTGCTGGTTTACCATCTTTAATTTTTCCTTGTCAGGTCCATCATGTATGCTATGAAATAAGCTGTATAATGCTCACAAGACAGCGTGCCGCAACTGTATTTTGTGTGCTTTTGTCGGGTTGAACGTTTGGTCAGCATCAATGACAGGCCATGAAAATAAGGGAATGCTTAAATATCGAGCCTACGCATAAGCCTTGGTTTGCCTGACCAATTTGCATATCAGCTTTGATTACCGTAATAGGTTAATGACATTATTGGTGACCTGATGAAGGTGATAACTAACTCAGAACAGTGTACCATGCAATTGGTGTTGCAGAGATGCTTTATATTCACAGATGTGACGAATGAAAGGGTATCCTTGGCCATATAAATTATGCAAAATTAATTTTCAGTAACATCGTAAATTAACTTGGCTATAGAATACATTACTTTGCTGCCTCCGATGAATATCTGATGTCTCTAAACAAAGTCATGACATATATCTCAATAGTTACATCAATACAATCTACTTAAACTAATTTCCCCTTCAATCTTCTACTAATTTTCACATTTATTGAGGACAGAAGAAGGCATATAGGTAGATCAATTTTATTTTTATTCCTTTTAAACATTTTCAGGAATACAATACACTACCAGTGTCTTTCTGGATGTATTAGAAACCTTACAAGTAAGAACAATTAAAATGATGAGTATCAAACGGTATTACTTTTTATAAGCAGGTCTTGGCAATAATCAGCGAGTTTATCAAATTTAAATTTGCCTTCTTCATCATTGTCATTGGAACATTGTTGATATCCCGGGGCAGATTTAGCGGAGCACTTTCCACTTGACAGTGTCTTATATTCTCCAGTGCGTTTAAAGTATTGATCATACCTGATCTAAGCTCGAGGTAAACAGGACATTGTTGTAAAACATGAACTTTGTCCTCAAGTACCTCACATTTGGCCGTAACAACACACTCTATCCTTATTTGTTTGAAATTTATGAAACTGCTTTCTATCAAAGAAACGATGACATATTGCCATTTTCAGATGGAATCGAAATATTTTGCGTTATCCAGTGCTCATTTTCGGATATAAAGTAGTACCCTAGAAGCACACCGTTCGCGGTGCATTCCTGTATGCATTTTAGCATTCTCTATTGTTTTTGTTATTTACTAACAGTAACGATTTGCCACCTGGGTTTCCATTTGTGTGGAGATTCAAGTATCATGTATTAGAATACTTCTTGTAAAACTAAGTTATGGTTTACAGATACAATTAAGCCAACTGCAAATGGAGGTGGTGGAGGTATGTTGATATTTTTCTGTAGTTCAAAAATTAATTGTGTTCACTAAAATACCACTTTTATGAGAACCAATAATAACATTTTCTTATCATCGCATTTAAGTAGTTCAAACTGCAAATCCCCTATGAACTCAATGTTTATTGGTCAGCTGTCCTGTGGTCAGTTTTATGGATAACAGCAGACGCGTGTAACTTAAAGGAGTTTCTCATTATTTTACACATAGGCCTCGTCAAACTATTTTGGCATTATCTAATATATTTTTCATATGTTGCCGAAATAGTTTAAGGAATTGGGAAATCGAAATTGTACCGTGCCCTAATGCTGAAAGCTTATGCTCAGAAAGGCATTTCCTTTCAATGTGCATTTACCCTGAATATTGAGTCAATACGAAATGTGTTTTCATTCGTTTTTACTCTGATTTGTTGAGTCCAAAACGTTTTCTCTTCAACTACTGTTCTTGTCGATACGAAGTCAATAGTCTTGATTAATTAAGCTTCCGTTTTTAAATTTTGATATATTCCTACTTCAATGTTTTATACTTTCGCTTCGAATTTCACATTTACGCCTTGCAGAAGCAGAGCTACTATGCTATGAAATAAGCCGTATAATGCTCACAAGGCAGCGTGCCGCAACAGTATCTTGTGTGCTTTCGTCGGGTTGAACGTTTGGTCAGCATCAATGACAGTCCATGAAAATGAGGGAATGCTTAGATATCGAGTCTACGCATAAGCCTTGGTTTGCCTGACCAATTTGCATATCAGCTTTTAGTACCGTAATAGATTATTGACATTATTGGTGACTAACGAAGATGATAACTAACTTAGAACAGTGTGCCATGCAATTGGTGTTGCAGAGAGGCCTTGCATTGATGTGACGAATGAAGGGGTATCCTTGGCCATATAAATTGTGCAAAATTAATTTTCAGGAACATCTTAAGTTAACTTGGCTATAGAATACATTACTTTGCTGCCTCCAATGAATATCTGATGTCTCTAATAATAAACAAAGTTATGATATATATCGAAATAGTTACATAAAATACAATCTACTTAAACTAATTTCCCCTTCAATCTTTTCATAATTTTCACATTTTTGGAGGACAAAAGAAGGCAGATAGGTAGATCAATTTTATTCTTATTCTTTTCAAACATTTCCAAGAATGCAATGCACTGCCAGTGTCTTTCTAGATGTCTTAGAAACCTTACAAGTAGGAACAATTAAAATTATGAGTATCAAACGGTATTACTTCTTCCAAGTAGGTCTTGGCAACAATCTGCGAGTCTATCAAAATTTGCCTTCTTCATCATTATCATTGGAACATTGTTGATATCCCGTGTGCAGATTTAGCGGAGCACTTTCCACTTGACAGTGTCCTATATTCTCCAGTGCGTTTAAAGTATTGATCATATCTGATCTAAGCTCGAGGTAAACAGGACATTGTTGTAAAACATGAACTTTGTCCTCAATTACCTCACATTTGGCCGTAACAACACACTCTATCCGTTTTTGTCTGAAATTTGGGAAACTGCTTTCTATTAAAGAAACGATGACATATTGCCATTTTCATATGAAATTGAAATATTTTGCGTCATTCAGTGGTCATTTTCGGATATAAATTAGTACTCTAGAAGCACACCGTTCGCGGTGCAATCCTGTACGCACTTTAGTATTCCCCGTTGTTCTTGTTATTTACTAACAGTAACGATTAACCACTTGGGTTTCCATTTGTGTGGAGATTCAAGTTTCATGTATTAGAATACTTTTTGTAAAACTAAGTTATGGTTTACAGATACAATTAAGCCAACTGCAAATGGAGGTGGTGGAGGTATGTTGATATTTTTCTGTAGTTCAAAAATTAATTGTGTTCACTAATATACCACTTTCACGAGAACCATTAATAACATTTTCTTATCAAGGCATTTTAGTACTTCAAACTGCAAATCTTCTCCTATGAACTCAATGTTTCTTGGTCAGCTGTCCTGTTGACAGTTTGATGAATAACAGCAGACGCGTGTAAGGAGTTTCTCATTATTTTACACGTACGCCTCGTCAAACTATTTTACCATTATCTAACATATTTTTCATATGTTGCCGAAGTAGTTTAAGGAATTGGGAAATCGAAATTGTACCGTGCCCTAATGCTGAAAGGCTTATGCTCAAAAAGGCATTTCCTATGAAGGTCCATTTACCCTGAACGTTGAGTGAATACGAAATGTGTTTTCATTCGTTTTTACTCTGATTTGTTGAGTCCAAAACGTTTTTTCTTCAACTACTAATCTTGTCGATACGAAGACAATAGTCTTGATTAATTAAGCTTCCGTTTTTAAATTTTAATATATTCCTACTTCAATGTTTTATACTTTCGCTTCGAATTTCACATTTACGCCTTGCAGAAGCAGAGCTACTATGCTATGAAATAAGCTGTATAATGCTCACAAGGCAGCGTGCCGCAACAGTATCTTGTGTGCTTTCGTCGGGTTGAACGTTTGGTCAGCATCAAAGACAGGCCATGAAAATAAGGGAATGCTTAGATATCGAGCCTACGCATAAGCCTTGGTTTGCCTGACCAATTTGCATATCAGCTTTTAGTACCGTAATAGATTATTGACATTATTGGTGACCTAATGAAGATGATAACTAACTCAGAACAGTGTACCATGCAATTGGTGTTGCAGAGAGGCTTTGCACAGATGTGACGAATGAAAGGGTATCCTTGGCCATATAAATTGTGTAAAATTAATTTTCAGGAACATCTTAAGTTAACTTGGCTATAGAATAGATTACTTTGCTGCCTCCAATGAATATCTGATGTCTCTAAACAAAGTTATGATATATATCGCAATAATTACATAAAATTCAATCTACTTAAACTAATTTCCCCTTCAATCTTTTCATAATTTTCACATTTATGGAGGACAAAAAAGGCAGATAGGTAGATCAATTTTATTTTTATTCTTTTCAAACATTTTCAGGAATGCAATGCACTGCCAGTGTCTTTCTAGATGTATTAGAAACCTTACAAGTAGGAAGAATTAAAATTATGAGTACCAAACGGTATTACTTCTTACAAGTAGGTCTTGACAACAATCTGCGAGTCTATCAAGTTTTGCCTTCTTCATCATTATCATTGGAACATGTTGATATCCCGTGTGAAGATTTAGCGGAGCACTTTCCACTTGACAGTGTCCTATATTCTCCAGTGCGTTTAAAGTATTGATCATACCTGTTCTAAGCTCGAGGTAAACAGGACATTGTTGTAAAACATGAACTTTGTCCTCAAGTACATGTACCTCACATTTGGCCGTAACAACACACTATATCCTTATACTGAACATTATATCTCAATATCCTATTAAGAGTGCAGTACACTTCAGACCAGGCAAAAATCCATGCAGGGGTGATAAACCCTATGTGACGGATTTGGATCATATTATGCATTTTTGTTTACTTTCTTATGGTAATTAATAAAATGCACTTTAAACAAATTCTATCGCGTTAGGTAGCTTAAAAGTCGGGTACATCAGTTTTCACTGAAAACCACTATCAGAACTTACCCCAATAATCACAGTTTTTGTGACGTAGGAAATTACAGAAGCTGCTAGAAAATGAAATAGCTACTGTTTTGTATAAAGTCATCCATTGTCTTCCTAAAAATGAAAAATAAAAGTGTCAAGTTGCACCTTAAATTCAACATTTTGGGGTTTGAAGGGTCATGGGGTCATACAAGCAGAAAACATGGATAACTTGCCCAGGTTTGAATGAGTCAATCTCAGCTGAAGCCAAATTTTACTCTTTGAAACTTAATCATGGGTTTGATCTATCTTAGTAGAATAGATATTTGGCATCAAAACCACGGCGAACACATGTCTTCNTTAATTTTCAGGAACATCTTAAGTTAACTTGGCTATAGAATAGATTACTTTGCTGCCTCCAATGAATATCTGATGTCTCTAAACAAAGTTATGATATATATCGCAATAATTACATAAAATTCAATCTACTTAAACTAATTTCCCCTTCAATCTTTTCATAATTTTCACATTTATGGAGGACAAAAAAGGCAGATAGGTAGATCAATTTTATTTTTATTCTTTTCAAACATTTTCAGGAATGCAATGCACTGCCAGTGTCTTTCTAGATGTATTAGAAACCTTACAAGTAGGAAGAATTAAAATTATGAGTACCAAACGGTATTACTTCTTACAAGTAGGTCTTGACAACAATCTGCGAGTCTATCAAGTTTTGCCTTCTTCATCATTATCATTGGAACATGTTGATATCCCGTGTGAAGATTTAGCGGAGCACTTTCCACTTGACAGTGTCCTATATTCTCCAGTGCGTTTAAAGTATTGATCATACCTGTTCTAAGCTCGAGGTAAACAGGACATTGTTGTAAAACATGAACTTTGTCCTCAAGTACATGTACCTCACATTTGGCCGTAACAACACACTATATCCTTATACTGTACATTATATCTCAATATCCTATTAAATCAATAGCTGAATGGGCAAGTCTGGCCTGCACGCTGCCATAAGTTTTTGTGCCTTTCATCCTCGTTCAGGTAGCCTATCACACTTGAGGTACATGTATCTCTACAACTTGTTGGATGTTCGGCAGTTGCTAGTAACTCATCACTTCTGACCTTGTTCAACCACTGGCCTTTGTCAAAAAATATTTTCATTCATGATCACCCAGTGTTTATTTCAGGTTACTGGAGTTCACAGCATATCATTAAAATGAACAACGCCTCAATATCTTCATCAAACAAAATTCGTTTTAATTCTAAGGATCTGACCCAACCCACACTGCTCTTTAATGTGCATCGTATTGGGATGGGTGCTGGACTGGGCCCTTTCAGAACATTGAGCACTGTGTGAGGTTACCAGGCAAACAATTTATTCAAAATTTTAAAAATGATTGTATATGTACATGCTATTGACGTCTTCTTGCAGTGTCGGCTGGACGCAACGACATTCCAAACGAAATTGTACTCGGGGCAGCCTTTGTTGTAACGGTGAAGGCCTACACGACCTTTTGAAGACTTGACGTCATCAGGGGCAGGCACTTTTCATTTTGAACATTCCTACGCCATAACCTGCGCGACACAGAAAACGTTAAAACTGTATTATTTTTTTACAATTCTCCGCCAAATTTTCCAGTTGCGTGATGACTTGATAACCTAGCATGTGTTTTTCATAAACCAGGTTTTATTTTTTACATGCCTTAAGTGTTCAATGGTTAGTTGGTTGTAGAACGTGTTAATTAATTATTAGAATTGATTGTGTTTTGCTTGTTATTTACTTGGTCATTACAACTCATTTATAGTCCGCAACTGTCACGAAGACAGGCAGTAGAGTACGTTTATGTTAATGCAGTAATGAAATTCTAGTGCTCAGCAAAATACCTATAATTGTTTTGTGAACGTAATATTTACATTTAGAAAATCGTATTGTGTTTTTACAAACGTCACACATTTGTTGATATAATGTTAGTTCATTGTTTGTTTGATGAAGATGTTTATTGTTTTTTGGAATATTACTCTATTTATTTTGCTTGTTATTTATTTACACATTCCATTTGATTTACTCTTTTACAGTAGCACAACAATGAAAGTCTCCATTGTTAAAACCGTATCGTTTTCTTGTGTTGAGAAAAATACGTAGTGTTTTGAGAAAACAATATTTGTTTTTCGTGAAAGGGATTTGTTTCACAAGCGTGTCATCTTTTGTTGGTATGATGTTCAAATGTTACTTGTTTGATGAACATGTTGTTAGAATTTACTTTTTGCTTGTTGTTCCTCTAGTTTGATGCTAATTTTTGTTTTTTTATGTTGGCTTCGCTTAATATTTTTATAGTTTTAACTTTAAAAGGTTTTTGTTAAATGGTTATTTGTAATTTGCTGTTTATACTGATATTCCTTCAACAGTTGCATCCACTGTTCCGTTAAATGTTGAAATAAAACTTTATGGAAACACCATTTTAGAGTGATTTTGCAAATCTCTAGATTTCCTTAAGATATTCCGTATGACGGACACAGAGAACACGTTGTACATGTAATGGAGGTGCAACCACTGAGCTATAACTATTGACGCTCATGGATATAACGAAGCTTTATTCAGGGTGTGCTCAATTTCAGTCGATGTAATCAGTCGCATATAACGGCATCATAACTTTCCAAAAATGAACTGGAGATTGTCCGTTTTTCAAAAATAACCCACTTTTTTACTTCTTCGATGACAGTTTCCCTTTTTAAGGTAACGGGTACCGCTAATTGACAAAATGATCTGTTTAAAGACCCTCGCTGTGTATGGAGCAAAATATATGAGGTTTGAGTTTCCGTTTTCGAAAGCGTGTCTGTTTGAAAGGCTGTCACCACCACGCACGGTCTGTTTACATGCAATGCTCGATTCTGCAAACTGCAACAAGCTTCAGCTGTCAGCTCATCTCACTGATGAATTACCAACTCAAGTCACAAACAGTCTACATGTACGTGTAAATACACGCCAGTTTCGATTTCGCAATTTTAAGGTTGGTCAACTTCAATAAACACTTGCACGTTTCCTTGAAATGCTGATAACGAAAATAGAATTCCATCATGGTAGGTAATATAATGTGGCCAGTTTTATCAAAGTAAAACACCTAATTAGATTTTGTTTTCAGCCTATTTAACATAGTAGATGCATTCTTTAAAGTCCTTGTCTCACAATGCCCATGTGGTTCCAGTATCCGAATATACTTATTAAATAAAATCTTATTTTCGACTACCTTTCCTTATATTCTTTCCGCCTTTCTTGCCAAAAGCGATTTTTAACAGTATTTGACCTTTCTCTGTAAGCGTATAATTACCGGCTGTTATCGGTTTTGTACCCACATTTCCGGCCCATCAGTTCAGGAACTTGTCCTCAACGCCGCCATTTTTTCCTTGTAACTGAATGTGTTATCGCTTGCTCGAAAAGTCTTCATTACTCTGTTTTATTAGTAATATATCGTGATTCGTTTGTATGCGTAGTGCATTTATAGTTTGTAGTTAGTGGTCCTTGAATACATTTGTTTATTGTGTTAAAATAGCATTTGTGTTTAGTTCCTGTTATGTTCGAACCAAATTTTTCTCGTTTTGAAAAAGTATTTGCTGTCATCGGAGAGGTAGTGCATTTTACTCAGTTAAAATCGAAAATCTATCAAAATCAAAGCAAACAGTACAGCTTTATTGCAATTTTTATGGCGAAATTTCGGTCACTTTGTTTGGATCGCGTCGGCAATAGTGGAGGACAGCAGGATACGTCACAAGTGTAAAACTTAGTGTAAAAAATTTTTGACAACAACTTACTGTGAAATTTAGTGAGACATGTCTTTACGCAATATTCAGCACGATTCAACAGTTTTCACCAAATTTCAGCGTCGCAGTTTTTACTTATTGAATGATAAATGTGTTCACAAATCCCGTTGGACTTCATCTCATTTCTGGTGGCACCGATAGCATGGCGACTTTTGATGAACAGGAAGGAATGTTCAACCTGTTACTTTGTACAATTTGTGGAGATTTAACGTTGACACATTCTGACAAACGTTGCTACAAAAAGGTACTTTGTTCAATTTTCGTCGAATTATTTTACTGTGAATTTCCCATTCAGGTGATCTTACAACAAGCTAAAAAATCCTTGAAATAATTTGGAGCTGTTTTTGTTTGACTGGCAATTGCTGTTCAAGGCTTAGTATTATGTGTCACGAAATGATTCACATTTTTCTACATTTTAAGTCTAAATTGGTTTCAAGTCAAGTTTTGTAACTTATTACGTTCTTAATTCAGGTTATCAAGTCAACTACATTGCTGATCGAAAGTAGCTTCCCATCGAACGCACTTCAGCCTTAGTGAGGCCTCGGGTGACCTTCAACCGGAGTGAGGTCAGGCTTCGCCCGGACGCGTTCTGAACTCGGTTGGGTTGTGGCTCATCCTAAGACTGGCCTAGGCTGGACCTCGGGTGGACTGCGGTTATTGAGTCATTAAATGTCCGGGGGGGTTACCCCTGCATATGCTACCACTGACCGCTGAACCTGCACTCATGGCTTGATTTCCTCGCAGGTTTTTGTCAAGGTTGTGCTTTTGTGTCGAATATGTTTCTTATTTACATTGAGTGCTAGGATTTTCGGGGGAGGAATTAAATTAGACTTGGCATTTGACGACGGGAACGGTCACAAAATTGATGGCGAAAGGTTGAAGGACAGACTGCGAGTGGCATGACTACGGCACCATACAATTCGTAATGGCGAAGGGGGAGGAAAAGACTGCAAGTGGTACGAATGCCGCGTGATTCTCTTCGGAGTTCGTGGTATCAATATTAGCTGTGCGGATTTCATGCGATCCAGTGGTGTAGAGGTGATGGTTATTTAACATATTGTCGACGAGCGACAAATAAATCACGTCTTGACGCTACTGAATGGAAGTGACTCAGAATCTTTTAAAAACTGGAGTATCCCCACAATTTTACAATGCAGTACGTGACCCCTTGCAGTAGTCCATGGGGCCATTGATAAATTATGCCTCGTTTATAGCTTACTGTTTTGTGTT
>NMRA01000418.1:202644-256467 GCA_002633005.1 Phoronis australis | reverse complement strand
GGGGGGGGTGAAAAAACAATGGATGGGCCCAGAACAAACCATTTACCTTTTTTATTTTTTGTCAAAAGGTCCGCAAACCCAAAAATTCGAGGCCTCCTGCATCCCTACATTTTAGGCTGGGCGCGCACATCTGCCAAAATTCTGGTGATTCCTGTGCCCTGCCCCCCCCCTTAACTCAAAACCCTGGATCCGCCCCTGCTAACGGTAGCCGTGGCGCAAAGGTGTATAGGCCTACTAACAAGCTGTTTTTGACGATAGTTTTCACTGGTAGCTGGTGACTGAGGCTAACTAAGGTCTGCCGCGGCAGTTTGACACAGGAATAACCAGCCCGTAATTTTATGCAAGTGTCTGAAACTACCTTTGAATGTATACAGCATTTATGATTTGAACATTCTACTTCGACAAAACAGCTTGTAACTGCATGCCTTTACCGTTCGCCAGTGTCTGGTCTCGATCGGCAACGGGACAGATAGGCTGCAGTCCCGAGTCCGGCAAAATATTTTCTGTTAAAATTTATTCGCCACAATTCTTCAGCAATTTCGATAAAATTGTCCGTATTTTGATTTTATTAAAATTAAGGCGCACTTTCAATTATATTATCCCCATTTACAGGCTGGTAACAGGCACCTAACGGCGTTTTCTTAGCCTGGGTTCCTAAATGAATTGTATTTCCGGGTTCGCGGTAAGTTCAAAATGGCGGCGGTTCTTCGGGTGCCAATCGTGAGCGGCGCGTTCATTTAATTTTTTTTCGAGTACAGATCGTGTATTAGTTATGGGGTTAGTACTTTTTGGATCCTTATAACATCTTCTAACCATGTAATAAGCATGCATTTTGTCCGCTATTTATAAAAATTAGAAATACACTTACATGGTGGCAAGTCCTTCATCATAATGCCACTTCTGTGTTCGGTTTACACACAATTTGTAAACTGATATGCAGAACAAAGTGTGGCTCCTGACCGAGTTGTATGCTCCACACCGTCATTCCTCGCCCTCTTTTGGTGCACAACTCGATGTTATTTCTGTGTGCAACTTTCAGGTCTTTAGGAAATTGGAACATAGACGTCCGCGGTCAAGTTGTAGCCTTTTAGCGCCTTTTCATGTCTGAAAGGAGGCTATCTGCAGAGTTTCTTCACAACTCCTCTATATCACTTTATTAAAAACAACAACGGCGGAGCTGATTTTCAACCCATTAGGTACAGCGTAATAGAAGAAATTTACTTTTTAATAAAAATGTGCTTATTTCTTAGCAACAGCTATAATAAAGGCCTACCTGAAGTCATGGTGGGAACTCTTTAACTTTAGACTAGGTAGACAATAATGTAAATAGCATCATTTTCGTATCAAAGGAATTTATTGTTGTTCCCAGCTTCGAACTTTCTTGTACGAACTTATTTTTCCTGATAAAATGGTACACTGTATTCCTTTGATCTCTTCTATTGATAACACCAGGCATCTGTTGTACGACTTGATTTTATGCCAAACTACATGTACATGTATTTTGACATTTTTGAAAACGTTTTTCCAAATATGAATATGTTGCAAGTTGACAAAGGACGAGGACCACTTTAGGACGGATTGGACTAGTGGAAATTTTATTTTTTGTTACCTCTGTATCAGATCCTCAGCGGATTTTCATGAAATTTGGCGGATTAACATAAGTGGGATTATGCTTTCCTTCTGTTTTCGAAAATCAAGGTCTTTTCCGCCACTTAGTGGCCATTTTTAATTTTTTTAGCATTTGTATCTCTATCGACCAAGTCACTCTGAGGATGAATTTAACATATGGTATATTTTTGTCGTGCTGGGTCACATATATGTTCCTACTGTTAAGAGGACGGCCAACAATAATTTTGCATTGACTTCTTTAATTTGGTGCTTTCTATTGGCATTTTTGTGCCCGGCTACTGGACCTTTGTTAAATTTGTTAAGTGTAATTACATGTACATAGATATGAAATTGACAACGAACGGAAAGTTAACGACTTTCATTCATATCTGACAATTTTTGTGCCCCGTTGTGGCAATTTCATTTTTTCCTTTTTCATGTTTTTCTGAAGTTCCTTGAGGAATATTAATGAAACTTAACAAATAACTTAAAGAAGGTGTGACATATTCCGTTTTCCGATATATTTGACGTATTTTGCGCCATCACGTGGCCACGTATACTGTTTTCGAGCCTGTTTTTTGGAGTCCATCCCTCTATCAACCAAACCGCTTTAAGCGTGGTTGTGAAATTGGCATATGAAGAGGACATTTGATGGTATTTCAACGAGTTTGACTAATGTGGCGCCTCCTAGGGGCAGTTTTGTCTTTTTTCCTTCCATGACTGTATCTCCATAACCCACAGAAGGCTCTTTGTTAAATTAGCAAAGGTGCTTTTATGACGTTAACAACGAACCACGACTTTCAGATGGATCCAACATCTGTGGTCGGTGGGGTCAATTTCATTTTTTTTTTTCTGTTTTCCTCCGTTTGTCGCAAATTCGATCACGAATGTAATGTAATTTTGGAAATAGCTTTCTATTAAAAAAAACGATGACAAACTGCCATTTTCAGATGGATTAATCATGTTTTGCGACATCCAGTGGCCATTTTCGGTTATAAGTTAACACCCTAGAAGCACACTGCTTGCGGTGCATTCGTGGACGCATTTCAACATTCCCCGTTGTTCTTATTAATTACTAACAGTAACGATTTGCCACTTGGGTTTCCATTTGTGTGAAGATTCGAGTTCCATGTATTAGAATACTTCTTGTAAAACTAAGTTATGGCTTACATATACAATTAAGCCAACTGCAAATGGAGGTGGTGGAGGTATGTTGTAACTTCTAACATAAAATTAACTGAAGACATAGTTTAATAGTTGGCAGAACTATGTTGTTATTATTTTTGCCAAATTAGCAGTATGAAATAGAAACGATAATTGGATATCAATCAAAAATTATCTTCAGGTAAAATACTAGACACAAAATGTTTGATTTTCACCTCAATCAAGAACCATAAACCCCAGGATACCCTTTAATGTGGCCAGATGAACTATGACGACTGGCTTGAGATTTACCTTGGCACTCGAATTTTGCATCTTAGACTGCTTTAGCACAAGAAAGACGTCAACAGTACCCTGTGTACTCATTCTATCAACCCTGGGAACACTAGATTAAGATTTCGTGTTTCTTTCGCGCACAGTAACTTTTCTCTATTTGGGTTTCCATTTTTGTGGAGATTCAAGTTTGATGATAATAGTTATTGTAAAACCAAATTTTGGATTGCAGGTATCGTGAAGCCTACTGGAAATGGAGAAGGTGGAGGTATGTCGATAGTTTTCTTCTAGTTCAAAAATTAACTTAGTTCAACTATATGCCACTATCGCAAGAACTCTTTATATCACTTTCTTATCAACGCAAATGATTTTTTCAAACTGCAAATCTTCTATGAACTCAATATTTCTTGGTCAGCTGTCCTGTGGTCAGTTTTATGAATAACAGCAGACGCGTGTAAGGAGTGTCTCATTATTTTACACGTAGACCGCGTCAAACTATTTTGGCATTATCTAACATATTTTTCATATGTTGCCGAAATAGTTGAAGGAATTGGGAAATCGAAATTGTACCGTGCCCTAATGCTGAAAGGCTTATGCTCAGAAACGCAATTCCTCTGAAGGTCCATTTACCCTGAACATTGAGTGGATACGAAATGTGTTTTCATTTGTTTTACCTCTGATTTGTTTAGTGCAAAACGTGTTCTCTTAATCTACTGTACTTGTCGATACGAAGACGATATAGTCTGTATTAATTAAGTTTGCGTTTTTAAATTTTGATATATTTCTACTTCATTGTTTCATACTTTCACTTCTTTTTCTTACATAGTACATATACGCCTTGCAAATAACAGAGCTACTTGAGACTTTAATAATTACCTTAATTCGCTAAATGAGCTTATGCAACAGTCCCCACACCCCAAAGAGTGGTCGGTGAAAGTTTTGCGTTGTTTGATGTGTTGTTTGCTTCTAAGGTGACTTCAGCATCAAAATTTATGTAAAAATTTTGAACGGTTGACTAAAGGTTTTGAAAAGAGATTGACTTCATCGCTCATTATCATTTTGCTAGCTGTTTTACTATTTTTAATTATTATCTGTCAGGTCCTTCTTGTATGCTATGAAATAAAAAAGAATTAGCTTTACATGAAAAGAATTATGATACCGTTCCTATGAGGTTTTAATTTTGTTGTACAATGCTTCACAGGGGCAGCATGACGCAGCAGTATGATGTGTGGCTTTGGCAGGTTGAACGTTTGGCCAGCATCAAATGCATGCCATGAACATAAGTGAATGCTTAGATATCGTGCCTCCACATAAGCCTTGGTTTGCTTGACCAATATGCATACAGTAATAGATTATTGACATTTTTGGTAACGTACTGAAGATGATAACTAACTCAGAACAGTGTGCCATGCAATTGGTGTTGCAGAGAGGCCTTGCACTGATGTGACGAATGAAAGGGTATCCTTGGCCATATAAATTGTGCGAAAATTAATTTTAAGGAACATCGTAAATTAACGTGGCTATAAAATACATTACTCTGCTGCCTGCAATGATTATCTGATGTCTCTAAACTAAGTTATGAGAGATATCGGAAAAGTTACATAAAACACAATCTTCTAAAACTAATTTCCCCTTCAATCTTTTCATAAATTTCTCATTTATGGAGGGCAAAACAAGACAGATAGGTAGCTCAATTTTATTATATATATTTTTTATTCTTTTCAAACATTTTGAGGGTTACAATACAGTGCCACTGTCTTTCTGGATGTATTAGAAACCTTCCAAGTGAAATGATGAGTACCAAACGGTATTACTTTAGTAAGCAGGTCCTCACCATAATCAGCGAGTCTATCAAGTTTTGCCATCTTCATCACTATTTTTTTAATGTTTATTACGAAATCTTCAGAATACAGTGAGTATACATAACCCAGAAAGCGCCAAGAGGCATTAGATCTGGGTAAAAAAATACAAGGAAGTCTATATGCGAATACTAAAATAAAAAACTGATGTTAAGAATACAATGATATATGACAACGAATGAAAATAATTCATTTTCATACATATGTATAAAATTCTATCCACTCACACAAAGAGATTTAATGTTATTAAGAAATTCTGATACCATTTCAAATAAAACCTTATTTTCATTTGAGTTAAGTTCTTGACCTCCATACAGAAAGAAATTAATTTTGTTGTACAATTGCGGAATTTCAAAATATTTTTTATAAACATTGGGGTATTGTTCGAGTGCCTGGAAGAGCTGTACCCTTTTCACCACTATCATTGGAACATTGTTGATATCGCGTAGGCGGATTTAGCGGAGCACATTCCACTTGACAGTGTCCTATATTCTCCAGTGCTTACAATGCATTGGTCATATGTGATCTAAGCTCGAGGTAAGCAGGACATTGTGGTAAATATGAACTTTGTCTTCAAGTACTTCACATTGGCACTGACAAAACACTGTATCTTTATAGATGATATCACAGTATCCACTTGGATCAATACCTGAATGGGCAAGTCAGGCCTGCACGCTAAGTTTTTGTCCCTTTCATCCTGGTTCAGGTCCCATATCAAACTCTTGAGGTGTCTCCACAATATGTTGGAAGTTCGAAAGTTTCCAGTCCCTTATCACTAAACTACTGGCCTTTGTCAAAAATTATTTTCATTCATGATCACGCTGTGTTAATTTCAGTTAGCTGGAGTTCATTGCTTGTCGTTAAAATGAACACCGCCTCAGTATCTACCTCAAACAGAATTCGTTTTTAAGAAGCTGGCCCAACCCACACTGCTCTTTAATGTGAATCGTATTAAGAATATTGAGGTTTACCTGGCAAAGTTTTTCTAACGTTGTTCTGGTTCCAGGTAATTTAGTCAAAATCTTTTAATCGTATATGTACATGACATTGACGTCTTCTTGCAGTGTCGGCTTGAGCTGGTGGGCAGGGCAGAGTATTAGCCAGGACGTTTCCATAACCCCCTTTACCCCCCTCTAAATCCGCCACTGGTAAGTACTGTTTGGTGAATTTATCTAATGTTTCAGCTACTTGACACGTAGGGGTTAGCATTTGAGAAATGATGGGATCCGTTGATACCCAGGTTTATGTGCTTTATGGTTACCATAGAAGCGTCCTTCAGAAAAACGCCCCAGCAAGTTGGAAATAGGGACCTAATTAATTCTTGTGAACAATAGTCAGCTTAATTAAACGGTTTAGTTCTTAATGTTTATTCATGGGGTTAAGATTTATACTCTGAAAATTTGCCGTGTTGGCGATGACGCTATTCAGCTTATCTTGGTACTCAGACTTTCTATTCACAATGTCACCATTGTCCCGAAGTTGTTTAGCGGCAGGAAGAAAATAGCTTAAGACGCTTTTGGAATTTCTTGAGTTGGATCTGTTTTTGTCCCTTCTGCTTTCAGTTTTTCTTTAATGTTCATACTAACATTAGCAAAGCCGTCTCTCTCAAACATTTCAATATCATGTATAGTTTTTCAAAGTTCAACATGTTTTTTATACGAATCAAATCGAGGTTCTAGGTGTACACTAATCGCCAATGACAGAAATTATGTTCATGTTCTGTAAGTTGATGATTCGACAAATTTATTTATGTTTTTCCGGCGCTCTTTTGGTGTAAAGGTAGCACCTTTATATAAATTATCAAGGCCTTTTCATGACCGAATTTGTAGACTTAGTCTAGTCTTTATCAGCATACAAGTGGATATGTTGAAAAATTTCATGCGTCAAGTGATATTTGGCGTTTCAATTCCTTCAAATTGACTCTTATGCTGTTACCTTGTGTCTTGCAACAAGTTGCTTCGTGTACTCAAGAGTGAAGGTTCGTTCTCGGGCTGGCGCGGATCATGGACTGGGCTATATATTCTGTATGTGTATTTGGATGTCAGACCTTCTTGATACTGTACATGTTTCATTGAAAATTAAGCTGTTCGTTGGCCTTTGATAGTTTGTTTAACAATCTTTCGAATCGTTTACATTAATGTCTTTCGTTGGGCGCTAGTAGAAAGAGTAGATCATCGAATGAGAGTGGCATTACAAACACAAACTCATGGGCGCAACCAGGGAGGCCTGGGGGGCTCGAAAAAGCGCCCAATTTTGCGAATTTGGCCAAAAGCATTACAGCGTTCTGTCGTTCAGTAACTTTTCCAGACGTGAGGGGTGCTGAACGTGCGATTACGTCTAGCTCTTTTGTTAACTGCCCAGCTCAGTCTTTTGTCCCGAATGATAACAAGCAGGCCAATTATCTCCCATGCTTCAAAGGAAACTTATGGTGGTTGCATGCTATTACCGAACGCGTATAAACACAATCAAACCCAATGTGGCGTTGGTAATCCGTTTGGACAGAATCGATTGTCTTACCTTCTGTTGTAGTTGGGCGAGTTTGGAGATTCAAAATGGGAACATGATCAGCATTTGACGAGGAATTCAGAAATGCTATTGGTTTAATCTCAAATATGTTATAACTTAACTTTCAATTTTATCAGCCCAGCCCAATCAGGCTAGATACGATCTGATCGGAGATTAGAGCAATTATCGAACAAGAGAGAGCAGGCACTCCAACCAAAAATGCCAGAATGGAGTTAATCAGTCGTGTAAGATACTGGCTATGGGGGTAAACTTCCCAACTTGTTGTTGGGCTAAAGAATCGAACAAGTTGGGAGCAATGGGATGTCGCCGTCATGGGTCCGCCTCAGCGAAGCAAAATTTCCGAGCCAGGAAACGAGACAAAAGTCCACAGGCATTCTGCGCCGATGCACAATTCGTAGGTCTGAACCTTGAGCCCGTTTTTTTAGTCCTCGTTGATGCTTGTCAGTGAAAGGTCCCCATACCGAAAATTCGAGACCCCCAATTATTTAGGCTGGGTGCACGCATGAAACTGATGAGTTAATAGAGGTATCGCAAAGCGACGTGAACGTGAAGGATCAGGCATATATAATAATTCGTGTCATACATGCCATTGTTGACTGTGACGTAATCCAGATAGTGCTCGGGTATTTTACACGAATTTAGGCAGATTCACGTCATTTTAAAATCGAAACCTCTGGGCCCTGGATAAGTCTTGTTTGGCAAGACATTAAAATGATTTTGTTTCGAAAGGACTGTCAATCCTTCTTCCCAGCTTCAGTATGAATAAATATAAAAAATGCTCTTTTAGCCGGGTTCGCGATGGATATGATCGAACTAGAAAGGATTTTTAACAGATATAATTTTGTGTTGTCAAACTTTTTACTTGCACAATTTACTTGCTTGTATTTATTTTAGACAACAAATAAATTTCTCTTTCTAGGAGTTAATCAATTTTCGCCCGAGTAGCGACTTCTTTCACAAGCACATGTAGTCGATCCCTGCCGCAGATAGCAGCGCAATCTAGTGATAACTCGGAGCAACCATACATTGGCGCGCTTTTACAAGAGTGTCGTCTGTCTAACATTCATCACCAATGAATTCAGCCACTGAGAGCAACATAGAATGGAAGCACCAACTTTGTTGGCCGTTTGCTGTTTCTTAATCTCTTCAAAAGGTAATCTCGTAAGCTAGTTTGTCAAAATGTGTTTCAAGAATCTCTCATGACGGCGTTCTGTCGTTCAGCAACTTTTCCAGGCGTGACTGAACGTGCAATAACATCTGGCTCCGTAGCCTTGGCGCAAGGCTGGATGACTAAATACATGTATTTATACAGCTTTGTACCGATGTCGGTAAAAAGTGGTGAAGATAAAATCTGACACACAATTAGTGTCATTAGAAACTACACACTTATTTGAGTAAATAAAATTATATTCTGGTATTGGACAAATTGGCGTTCTATTCTGCTGCTAAAGTTGCGCAGCGATCTTCTGCGTTGGCTTTCGGCGCGATGAAATATTGCTTCACCTATTGGCCAGTTTCTTTTTTCACCGATTCTTCAATCAATTGTTGTTCTTTCACGAGGCTAAATACAAGTCACAACAAATTATCTTTTTCTTCTTCTTCCCAAATACAACAAAAGATCTTGTTATCGATCCGTAATTGTTGGTGCATTGTTAAGTAGAACTGAGGTGCACGTAACTGTGAAAAATGACGATAAATTGAAGTGCTGCTTTGTGCCAAGACAAAACAGCACAAACTCCTTCAATTTGTTCGCATAGTTCCGTTGTAAATCGAACGAATTAATGAAAAAATATCAAAAAATCCGCACGGCTGAACCGCTAATATTGATGCGCGAGAATGCAGTGCAAACTTTACGAGAAAAAATGTGGTGTGTAAATACATAAAATGTACCGAGAGCGTAAATGAAGTAATATCCCACGAGACATTATTTCGTGTATCGATTGAGACTGAAGGCGAAGGCCGAAGTCGTTATGCGGAGTAAGGTCGAGTGGGATATTACTTCATGATGTACGCCAATCGAGGTATGTTTTGTATTTATCCCATGCGCTTCGGATTCTTAAGTTTCTTACATTTATTCGGCAGATTTTTCAAATACTTAACCGGCCAGACTGTTCACATGGCGGATCACATCCTATATGTATGTACTTTTGCGTTGGGTTGCAAGTTTTCTCTTGTAAAAGAAACAGTTTTAAAAGTGACGAATTATTTCTTGAAAAGAGATAACAAAGTTAAAAACAACGGCAAATGAGTAGTGAATTTGTAACATCTCCTGGAAATAGTTAAACAACAACAATATTTGATATTTTAATTTCCTAGGAATCGGCGCCTCAGTTGCAGACGATATAGTATTCAGCAATTGAAAACTGAGACATAAGTGTCTTGTAATGAACTGTTTGATCCAGATTTTACGTTTAGGGCCTGGTTACATGTGGAGTGTTAGTTACACTGTTGCAACTGTATTACTTTAAACTATATTGGGAAAGTTTGATGATCGAACCGGCTGAAGACGTCGAGTCGACATTGACCTACCTTTTGAACTTTGCATGTCAGAGGTCGCTGTTTAAGTAGTGCAGGAGGTGAATACAGAAAACTTTATTTCATAAAGGTACCCGCTCATCCAAAACCTTTACGGCAAACAGATGGCGCTGGATGCAATGATGCTTTACTAACAGGCAGCGCTGCTTACAGTCATGTGATATTCTTATGTGAACTGAATCTTGTGTTGATAGAACATTAAATACAGTCGTTTCTACTTGGTGAATCATCAGCTGCCGTGTCGTGCCACAGCCAGTCCGGTCTGCTGGGCTCAGTGTTGTTGGCTAACGAGACACTGAACGAGAAAGAAAATATCGCAGAGAATAAAACCTAACATGTATATCACCATGTATAATTCAAACATAATTTAAAAAATATATTGGTTATGTTTCAACCTAATTAAAATTATGGTTGTGAAGTTGCCAAATTCTCACCGGGCGGAAAAGTGGCCGGGCCCGGTTTAGTAGCCTCACCATGGTCATATATATTTTACCCCAGCGTTTAGGCTGAGCAACCACAACAGCGTATATTATTAACACTTTCATCTTAATTATATGTTATAAATAGTTGTTACAAATGGGGTTTTAAACATGGAATGTCGGACACAAAGATTTCTTTTCCACACAAATTCGCCACTCATCTGGGCCCGGTCTCTAATCTTTGTACTCGAAACGAACTCGAAACTATTTTTGGCAATTTCTCTGCTCCTTTTGTGCGAACTTAAGATAATTTGTTATCAGACTGTGCTCGAATACATTATAGTTTATGCATAGGAGTTTCTAGTTCAAGTTTGCCCTTGAAGACCCTTATATTCGTGCTACAAACTCGAGTAAAAACTCGAAATTTCGAGTTCAAACTCGAACTTCTTGCTTTAATATTGGGTTTACAAACTGTGAACTGAGGGCAATAAATTATCTACGTAAGTTATTGTGTACTCGAGCATAGAATAATAGACACTTATCTTGAGTTCGCCCAAAAGTAGAGTAGAAAATGCCAAACCTAATTTCGAGTTCCATTTCGAGTAAAAAGATTGGAGACAGGGCCCAGGACATACACAGTCTGGTTCATGAACTCTCGTGACCTGTGGTTACAGTCAGCAGCAGCAGAATGTAGGTCAAGGTTCTTGGTTAAGATTCTCTGGCAGACAGTCTTACTTGAGCGATAAAATGACACGTGATTGATGAAAAGCGACATCTGTTAGCCGTAAAGGTTTTGGATTAGCGGGTACCTTTTGCATTTCATGGCCTTATTTCCGTCGACAGATTCAGCGCGCGTGGGATAATGTTGTTTACGTATTCAGTGACTAACTTAGCATGAAAATAAATGCCTTAAAATACTTCAACTGATTGTGGAATTTGATGATTATTGGGTGATTCTAATTTATCCTCTGTGTGTGGCACTATGTGCCGTGCAAAACGCGACCCAGTCCCAAAATAACGTTTTACTCTCGCGACACCTAGGGACTTGAAACCGTAATCGATGACATACGCTTTAATGGAATTCCCGAGTCCTCAGAAATGGAGGAATATTTTATACAGGAAGTAAACGCTTGCGGAGGTCAGTTCTGTTTTTGTTTCTATATTACACTGCAGTTGTATTCTTTGATAATTTGTAAAGGTGTAAACAATATATTCCAAGTGTATGGCCTTTATGCTTATGATATACCTAGCATTTTGCCTAATATAACCTTCAACATATTGAGTAATTGGCTTGTAAAATGCGCACTTTATGTATTCATCAGTCTTACACAGTCGGTCGTAAAGCCGATGTCTTGTTTATTTGACGCTGCATGGTTGTCAATACTTGCTTTTGAAGACAACATCTTCATCTTATCAGATTTTGATTTTTTTCAATGCCCCAATCACATGCAGTGCGAACACAAACCAATTTTTAAATGTAAGGAACTGGTCGTACTAATTCCAATGAATTCTGAAGGTGTTTCTTTAGTCAAGAGGTAGTTCTTGTTGGTAATGGAAATGAAATACTATCATGGTAAAACTATAAGAGCATTTTATTAGAATAAAGGAGGTAGCATTTCCTTTCTTACAGTTGAATGGTGTGCAATGAACCCTAAAATCAAAAATAGGCTAATTCCAACATTCTGAACAACATAAAACTTAGTGTAACAAGAGATATTGTATTTACCATAAGAGAAATCAACACAGAATTTGTAGTTTGCTGGTGACTAACTTTATTTTACACTGTTTCATGACACATAAGTACCATCTTTAAGGATCAGTATTTCTAGAAATACAACATTAGTTAGAATTGATGAGACTTATTCAATCAGGCACCTGCAGAACAAATGAAGTCTCAGACAACTGAGGATGAATAAAAATGATCATTGAAAAATTTGAAATAAAAATCTCATATACACTTAATAGTGGACTATATTCGGATATGGTATAAGCTAACTTTTGAGAACCAGTTTGATGCCTATTATTCAGTGGAGAAACTTTTTAAGTTCTAAAAATGCGCCACACCTGACTGTTAACCTTGTGTCTTATCAATGTGCAACTCACAATTTTCAACCTGTTGCAACATCATGGAATACAAATATAAATTTTGACACACATATTTTACAAATACCGTATTCGCCGTAATAACAGCCCATGCCCCTATAAGCGCCCCCCACGCGTTTTCAGACTTTGCTGAAATAAGCGCCCACTCCATGAACGTGTACGTGCGAACAATGACGTACCTACAGTCCTAAAACTCGGCTACAGTAACGCCTTCAACTTATCAAAAAAATTTTGCACGAGTCTTCGAGACCACCGGCGGAATTGTTGCTTTTGTATTTAGCCGTGACTTTACACTTCAAAGTAACGCAGTGCTTCAAAAAGAACGCAACAGCGTTGCTACGCTCTCGCAACGACCGTGTTCCACTACGGTCTGACCTTTCGGTAGACACATCGACTGTCTCATGAATAAAAGAACTCAGTGTTAAACGCACGTGGCCAGGAAGCGCGCGCTACATACATGAAACTGTCATCAAAGACATTAGTCGGGAACTATCCATTCATGAAACGGGTAGCATTGCATCGATAAGAAATGAATATTGGCACAAATTTCCGACAATTTCTAATACTATAAAACATGTTTGCGTTATTTTTGAGATGTATTGTTTGATTAACCATAATTCGTGTTTTTAAGCCGAATATCCGATAAAATGACAACTGACAGTGAATGCTTATACACCCTTACATCGAAAAATAACTGTCAGATAGTTACGTACGCATCCAGCTACACGGCGACTAATATGGGCCTCACCAAGACAAATGTCGAACGTTTTTAGCACGAGACTGACAAGTGCTGAATGAAAAACGCTCTGATTTAGGCCTACTGCTAGTGCGAATTTCTATAGACACATCTACCTAGTTAAATTGCGTGGCTCTGGCCAAAAGACGGTCTCTGCTTTGGCAAATGAACTATGGTGACACACACGCGCACGCTTACTCGCAGACGAACTTCAAAAGAAACGTCACGTGACAACAACATGTGTGTTCGTCCAGACATTTTTCTCGCCGTGTTGCCGATCATACATGTAGATGGCACGATGTTGTACAGATTTGTACTTAAATCTGCCGTTAATCCAGACTCCACGGGAACTTAAAAAATCTTAGAGACGCTACTTATCAAACTTAATGAGGATTTCAGGTAGTTTGCTTGAGTCGAAACCATTTTTATTCAAGCATTGAAGTCGCCACATCGAAGACGGCGATTCCAAGGCAGTCAGTCGGCGAGTTTTTGCCCTGGGATTTCAGCACAATTTTCTGTAAAATGATGGTAATTTAGAAGAAAAGCTTGATAGCAATGCACCACAGTTTTGTAGAAAGTCTTTCATAGATTACATATACGTCACAGAGCATAAATTTGATGAATCTTAGCTTCCGTTTTTACCCGTTTCGGAGACCGGATTTCAACCGCCTTGGGTTATAATAAGCACCCCCCTGAACCGAACTTTTTAAAGCACCCTGGGCGGTTATTACGGAGAATACGGTAATAGACTTTATTATTTAGAAAGACAATGATGCCGACGATAGAGTGTACATTTTCAGAAAAAAAACAGTTTTGCTATACAAATAAATAAGTGCACACAACTAAAAGAATGGCAAGTCGATAGGTAACTTGTTATTGAATAGGTTTAGCTTATAATCAAATGCCCCTCTGACTGAAAGAATTTTTTATTGAACAACATTCTTTTCCTTGTTCTGTGGACGTTGCTAAAGAGTGCTTCGAGTTATGCATTCAGCAGGGATTGTTCAAAACCACCAACTACCTTCCAAATGAACAACCCATCCCCACAGAACAGATGTATTTTTATCCCATTAAAATATAATTACAAATAATTTACACCAAAACAACAGCAACACTGAGTACTGAGAATGGATGTTGATTGTCATCAAATATTGATAACTACCTGATGCAGAATATGTTAAACAACAACATTATTTGTGTTGTTGACAACACTTTCCAACAATTGAACACTTTATAAATAAACTGGCATCTAAACTGATGTGAAAAAAATAAACTAGACCAGTAGATGACACAGAATACAACTTATCCATTTGAAAATAAAATAACGACTGTAATCGAGTGAAAATCGAGCTTAAAATGATTGTTGAAATACCTGTAGATAACCAGTAATTATTAAACAACATTTTTTCAATGCTTAGTAGTAAACGCTGAAATCTTAACCCAAGTCCTTTGGCGTTCAAAACATCACCATGTTCATTAAATAGTTCTTGAGACATTTGAATCGACAACACTACACGTGCTGCCATGTTGGAGTTTGAAGCCTGATAGATTGAATCCAGCATATTATGTATCTTTTAATCAAAGCTGTTAGCTGTTATGATTGGAGTTGATAAAAGTACAAAACGAATACCTAAAATAGTAAGTTAAAGGCTATCATCAGAAACATTTGAGCTGCATAATACTGGGCTAGGCATATTTTACCTAATGTATATAAGACTAAATCAAACATTGAGAATCATTAACAGTTGAGCAACAGTTAGTTTCACACAATAAAAATGGAAAAGTGTCTCGTTTTTGAAGTAATTATTATCTAAAGTCATATTTGATTGTGTGCTGGAGTCACACGCTTGGCAAAACCATTCCTCCTCTGAGGGAGGTGGATTATCCTCAATAACCTGTTCACATTTAAAGTGAAACCAGTCGTATCATCTCTCTATTGAATGGATGGTTGAATTCCCACATCTGGGTCCTTATATTCTAAGTTACATACGCAACAGAAGAAATGTTTCAGACTTGTTTTTGGCCTATACTTTGACGATTTGGAGGAAAGTTTATGCTTTGCAATATTTGCCAAACCAGATTTCTTGGAATTCGACAAGTGTTGTAGTTTTTTAATTGGAAAGTGAGACATACGAGACAAACAAGCATCTTTATCCTCAAATGTAGAAGATGTGATGGAATGCTCTTTGAGATGGTTGCAGATTTCTTGGAGATTTTTGAAAATTTAATTCACACTTTTAAAAAATACATAGAATTTTGCTTCCTATGATTGCACTGAATGCATTTGCTCAGGCCACCCTCATTTGTAAAACAGAATGGTGTAATTCGGAAAGCACGCTTGTCAATGAATCATGGATTTTTTTACAATTTAGACTCTCATTTTGTGGATGGGTGTTTGAGATAGGAAGACAAATAATCTGGAATATGAGGCAGAGTACTCATATGGAATTCATATAATTTGTTTTTGTCGGTTTCCTGGTTTTTGAATGATAACACAACATACAGATGTTTAAAAAAGTATGGTTTCCCTATAACAATAAATGACAGACAAGTGCAAATGCATAAATGGTATTTACAAATATTGTGATCACCAGGCAGCACCTGATACTCTTCAGGGATGTAAAGTTTGGTCTTGTCTTTTCTCAGTTAATTTGAAGCAACATTCCCACCAGGTCCTCCTTGGTTCTATTAACTGGAGCATCTGCAGTATATCCAAGATCGGAAATGCTAGTTGGTAACACAGAGGGACTAAAAGTAGAAAACGTGAGTGAATTATTCCCAAAAGACAATGGATGGAAATCCATCATCTGTCCACATGTAACATATGCCATCCTTTTTCTAAAGTTTCAGTCACGCTCGACTTCAAGAACCGATGTAGAACTAAGTTCATGAATCAAACAGTTGGTATCGACATGGGTTAACAGCACAGTTGATATTGGGACACGATTGGTGCATCTCAAACGTGAAGGGAGTAAATCATTTTCACGCGTTAGTACCAAGCAGGCCTTTTCTAAAATACAGTCAACATCAAAGAGAAGCTGCAAACAAAAACACTATTCCAAATCTTTAGAACAGCAACTGGATGAAAAAATACATAGTACTAACAACGTAAACACCAAGGATGAATTGTGGAATGCAACCCACAACTTACACAGGCAAAAAATTCCAGTGCTGTCCCCATCGACAACATTTGAAATACATATTATGCAGTCACCCAGGACTTTCATATAATTCAAGATATATGAAGAAATACCTGGACAAAAGTTAACACAGGCAGTGCCTATTGAAGTATGCTGTGTAATTCATGTAGGGTAAGTTGCTGTCTGTCAATGTCATCTTAATAACCAGTGGCTCCAGATAGTCTGTGTTGTACATATGTGCATACTTTTTAAAATGTAGGTGAAGAAACAGACTATACAAACTAGGACACACAATCTAAGCAAATTGACACTGTCAATTCAAAACCTCAGGAAACACGAGCAAAAACAAAAATTGCCTCTCAAGAATGTGGTGAACTACAACGGAGATTGTGCAAAATAAGTCTAGCTAAGCAAGGAATTGATCAGATGTACAGTATGTGGCAGTGGGCCTCTAGTACAATATATGTTATCACACATATTTATGAATGCAAAATAACTATATCCTATCTTGAATTCACTATGAAGAAGGGCATGTCAGATTGAATGAGGATTAGGATAAGTAATAGCATTTTTGTAAGCAGATCCAGTGAAGTCAAGATACAAGATTTTGTACAGGAAACTCATTGTGTGCACTGAGTTGTAGTTGCCACATTGGCTCTTCCATTCTTCACACACATCACAGTTGATTTCAAAGTCTTCAAGAAATGTCTTGGTAGTGATTTTATTCCACTAGAGATTGTGCACATCAAGAGGAATGTGGATTTTCAGTGAAATATACACTTTCCTGAATTTGAATCTGATTTTATGTTGTTTCTCATGATTTCATGATTGCACTCACATGTATAAGGAATAATGCAGGTTAATAGCAAATGAAGGAGTTAATGTAACTGAAAGTAAGAAGCTTAAGGATAGGCAAAATATGCAGCGTGGTGTAGTAAAGCACTAGCGGGTATTAATTCGGTCACACACAAATTTTCCTGACTGTCAGCTGTAAAGTGAACGAAAACTTATACATGTATGTTATTATATAGTCAGTATTTCCTCATTGACCAATATTCACCAAAACACCGTACCTATACATGACATGTACTAACAAATACTGTGTGCCTGATCAATTTAATGACAAACTATGTGTAGGTGAAAATTGAATTTCATTATACAACCGGTTTCCTCTAAGTTCACTTCTTATATGATATTAAATTAGAAATGTAACCAAATTAAATCGTAAGTGCCATCCACACACAGACTACTCCTAGAGCAAGTAACTATTAAAAGGAGTTGTGTCTATGTTTTACGGTTGCATGGACGCTATCCAAAGTAGTGCAACTTACCCAACAACTGACAATTTACTCTAGCTTTTCGAGGTAGGGTAACTTGCTCTAGGGCACTTTGTGCCACTTCCAAAATTCTTGGGTGATATCAAATATGGGGCAAGGCGGAAGTATTATCAAGTGCGATTACATACAGGAGAGTTTCCTTTTGTGTCTCATATTCGTATCAACTTCATTGTCATGCACAGAGCGTCAACTTACGTCTTACCCTAGTTAGTGGATATGTGTGAGTGTGGACACTCCACTTAAAACTGGGATAACTTGCACTAGCTGCTGTGTGGACGGTACTAAAAATGTTCATTCTCATAGACATAAATATCATTGTGATATTGGGATATTTCATCAAAGACATGGTAATAGAGATGACAAATTATGTGTATTTCCCGGAGCACCAATACTAAATTCAACTACATGTACTGACTTATCCAAACAGCATCTTCAGGTGATGTCTCTTTGCAATGTCATTCGTCCCCACATGAAGAAGTACCGCTTTGTACTTTCCTGAGAAAAAAACGAGAAGTCACTGTGTTAACAAAATCCAGTCAACTTTTGAAAACCGAGCAATAAAGATTTCAAGCATTTAAATCTCATCAATGACTTCCACTTTGGACTTGTTCTGCTTTATGCTAGTAACTAGGAACATCACCAAATCAAAACCCAAGAATTTGGTGGATCAGTGAGTTTATACTATTAATAAAGAATGACGCCTCGAGTCACTGGTAGTTTTCTTATGTTATTTGCTGGTAATGGAAAGAGTGTTCCATATTAGCCAAGAAAAGGTTTTACTGACTGAAATAAACGACAATATTTAATTTCTGGTTTGAAGCCACTTATACAGAGTGAAATGTACCTTTGTTACTGCTGTAGTGTTAAACTTACCATCTGCGCAAAAACTTACAAATTGTCCACAATATACTTCCCAGTCAATGCTAATGGTTCTGTTGCTCTTGATGTACTTAAAAATACTGTGATCACCTTTACCTGGAATAAATAAGTTAAGTGTTTGCAATAGAATCAATTGTTTCTATGACAAACGAGATAATATTTAACAAAATTTGCAACAGTGTAACTGTAAAAGCCATTAGGTATTCCAAGCTATTAGTAAAAAACTAATGATTATTTTTCTCTTTGTTATCAAAACATAAGACATAGAAGTCTCCCAAATAATGGTAGAAGCATGAGTACACTAAATGTTTTTCAATCAGCTGTTAATGAATTGTTCACAACTCTGTCAATGTAACACTTGCGACAACTCTCAGATATTGCCTTAAAACTCAAGCTCATACGTGTAGTCCCTCTGTTGGTAGACGAGCCACCTCATCCTGGCTCTGTACTATATCGTATACATGTAAATAAAAGTCCCATTGTCGGTAACTATCACTTGTTATGTTAACTAGTAACAGAACAGCCACTGAATTATTAGACTTCCTCCGGTCTACCTCACGCCTGGACAGACCGGACCGTAACCGGAACACAAACGTGAGAGAAATCAGTCACGGTTGTCCCACGCCTGCTCTTCGGGTAGCTCTCACGCTTACCTCCGGTATGATTAACGCCTTCCTCACGCTTTCCTCACGCTTTCCTCACGCCTTTGGTACATGTAGCTGTGGTAACATACGGTACCGTGATGGTGCACCGGGCTAATGAAAATATCAACTAGATCTGCATGTACAGGTGACGATGTTTGTGTAGCTGTCAAGTACTCCGTTGTTTCAGCATTTTGTGCGACTGAGTTCCGACAAACTCAGCATTTTCTCGTATTCGTCATACAAACGAACTCCTCTAACTCGTCTGGCGTTACATTTATGTTGTCCAATTTATTACTGCAAATCATGTCCCATCAACGAATTAACCATGGTTACTAAAGCTCAAACCACTTTAGTGGCCTACGTAAAGACGAACAAACGCGACCCTCTACACTCGTTCACAGCTTACACGGCTGCAGTCTTCACGAAACTCGTTTACAGCTGGATACTTATTTCGCCCGAAAATAGCCCACCCATCTTGCTTGCGCACTCATCTTGTCTCTCCGTGGATTCTTGCACCACACTCAGTGGAACAGAAAATTTCAATAAGCTTGTGTGACGACATGTAGCATCACGATCCCCAACTGCGAGGGCATAATAAGTCTCCAACCCTTAGTGCGGGTTTATTTGTAGCCCTATCCCCTTAGTATTTCGGTCCCATGTCCGACTCGTCAGATGGTCGTGTTCACTTCTTGCGCATGATTCCAGGAATTCGGTATAAATGCGTGTAAATTTTATGTGCCATGCTGTGGCTTATTGTGAATTAAGACAACAAAATTCTTCCCTTACACACACGTGTGTCAACATTCTTATACGTTTAAATCAAAAGCAAATGTATACAAGTGAGAAGTCGGCGTTATGTTTCATGAAGTGACATCAGACTTGAGAAAGGAATTTGACTTTTCGACCCACGTACGGATTTCAAAAAAAAGTCGCAACTCCCCCCGAGCAAAATTCTATGAGAAAATACTCGTCACTCTCAGTTGCTGAGAAAGTTTTTGTAAAATAGTTTTCGACTGTGATGCGCTCATAATTACTTGACGAAAACTTTATACAGCAATAGTGAAATGGGAGCGTAAGACCGTCGAGTTTGTGTCTTTTATGAGACGGACCCTGGAACCGCCTGCATGTGTCAACGGAAATAATTTGTAGAATAGGACTATTGTGGAATGCCACACAACTGGTTGCATGCCACTGACTTCTGCCTCTCACTGTATACATTGACGAGTGATTACTTCAATATGTTGCTGTTTCTTCTTGAAAAACCAATAACTGGAAACTTGTTCGAGCTGGCCAATCGCACGTTCAATTTGTTAATTATGCTAAATTCTATGTTACTGAAGGTTACCTGATTGGAAAGTGAAATTTAATGAAATCGCTACTGTCATTGCAAAAACACATGTCTAAAGTTTATATGATTCTATTCTGTAGACAAATTACTAGGGGTAAATCCCGGGGGTGAATTACAGTTCAAAAAGCAAGTTGAAAAGCTGACCGATAGAAAACTTCGCATACAATTTACACCGTGTTTTATCCAATAGCAGACCGGCAGTTAGGGATGTGATGAATACGCAGCAAGATTCAGAAGTAATTTCAACTAAAATATCTGATAGTTTAATGATGTCCGTGAAAAACATGTACATGTATAGAGTGCTAAGAGTGCGAAGTAGTCATAGAAAATAGGCAAGTTTAATGTAGCTTACTTAAACGGGCGAAAACCAATAATGGTACATGTAAGTAATTAAGATGGGCAACAGAGCACTCACTATAATAATAGCATTACGAATTGACACACTGGTGGACGACAAAAGGCCGAGTAATCAAAGGATTGATACGATTAAAACATCGAATGTACTTGATAACAAATATTTGAATTGGAATTATAGTGGGTACAACTTACTGAATGTGCAATTTTTTACAAAAAATCAAAATCTTTTAAATTATGATATGGTAGCTTTATTATTCAACTATCCCTAAAACATATGAATATCAATTATCGCATCAATCAAAATGAAATGAAACCAACTAACGTATTACTACTTGTATCTAACCCCTCTGCCGGGTGTGCCTGCGGCGACATTACAAGGTGATGCCTACAAAGAAAAAAGTATGCGTACCAGTTAAAAGTGACTTGATTGTCACTTTTGAAGTTGTATTTTTCTGGAAGTTGGTCTATCTTCATTAAAAGTTTTTGGTATTGTTTTTATAAAAAGGCAGACAAACGGTTACCATTTCAGTGGAGGCGGCACACTTGAATTTAGACTTTGAAAGACAAAATTCATTCATATACCCTGGGTCAGATATCATTTGCATGTGTACATGTATACATATGCAGGTGAGGTTATAGAAACATTACAATCAAGGCCCTAGAGAGTAAAGATAGATAGATATGTAGATAGAAAGATACTTCGATAGATACAAATAGTCATGCATCTACACAATCATTGTCAAGTTGTTCCTACATTGTAAGTGTAACTTAAAGTGACAAGAGTGGGACTTGAAGTAGCCAGAGGTAAACAACAAAACTTCAGTTTTACTAAGACCATACATAGTCATTGGTTACAGGGCAAAGGGAGCGGCTTGGATGAAAACCACCTATACCCCTGTACTTGTAGTTAGTCAATATTTTTCTCACTGCAGCACATGAGCGATACATTAACTTGTGTTGAGTATCAACAAAATGATTATGGATCTATATCAAATGTACATGTACATGTACATGTACATGGACACATACCCATACCCATAGGAATTACAACACAAACTACCGGGTGTAATAATGGGATAAACTAAAATAAGGTACAGATTAAGAATGATATAACCTAAATTTTAACATGGCTGGCTCAACAAAGGAAAAAAACAAATGAATACGTTACGCATTATATTATACTAAGAGAAAAAACACATTTTCAAAGTAAAAAAGAACTGAAAATAAAGAATAAAAATGGCTGGGCCGGCAAAATTATATGGCTGTATTATTGAAGTTTATTACACAGCGCAGGAAAACAAGAATCAGGGTGATAGGTAAGAAACGTATCTCCCACATGTTCAAAATTTTAGCAATTGTAAGATGCACATACTCTGCAGTTTGATATTGAGCATTTTTCTGAATAGTTTTGTATCAGGTGAATTCTTGTGGCTGAGAAGGCGTGAATGGAGTGAGTAAATATCTTTTCAATTATGTTTCTGGGATAATATGACAATTAATTAATAAGCTCTGGAAAAATGTTGCAGAGGCACTTGACTTGCGTGAGTGATATTGGTGATTACGGGTTGAGCGGTGGAAGTGTTACACAAAAATCGGCGTATCTTGAGGGGACATTTCTTTAACGTTTGGATGAATCAAGATTGATATCATAATTAAACCTGAGAAATATGGGGTAAGAGCTTATTACAAGACTTATAGAAAAATCGTTGACAGGAAATACGAAAATGTCGTTTTAGGAAAGAATATTCAGAGATCGAATTAAGGGCCAGTATGAGATAGAAAGCATGATGAGGTATATTTGGAGCAGCAAATTTTTGTAATTCTTGCAGTCCACGGCAGTCCAATTAAACCCCAGCATGTTACATACAGCATTAAGTAAAGTGTGTTAAAATGACATGTTGAGGAAACGTTCCTTTTAACTTGTGTAGTACACGACGTGTTTCATCAGTTTTGTACAGTAGACTCATCCTCGTGCAAAAATGACGAGAAGTACCATCGTTATTAGTCTTTCAAACACGGATATTGCTTATTAACAGACACAATGTTGACTAATAGAACTAGAAACAATTCTGTTTACTACCTTGGAATCAGACAAGTTATTGGCGTACTTTCAAAAACTCTGGAAAAATTTGTGAACAAAATCCAGGAACAGTTCATAAAGTAATGTCCAAAAAACCTAGGAAAGTGACCAACTAAACTACGAAGTGTCACAGTTTCGCGAGAAATTTAACCAAAGGAAAATTGCTAACTAAATGATGAAATTAAATGATCTTGTCCAAAGGTAATTAAATTCAAATTATACTTTTCAAACATATGTGAATATCGCACATACTACCTGTTAGCACAAGCTCAATAAACATGTGGAAGAGCATTATATTACACGACATTTAAATTTTCCAAAAGTTTATTAAAGTGGGTATTTGTATTTGGATTTCACAAGTGAACACAATACAAGTTTACACTGGCTTTTCAATTCAGTTATACGATGTATTTTTATGAGCTGCTTAATGAGCCCGACTGTTCACGACTTTTCAAAGATTCGATCCTGAACACATTTGACCCTGACGCAAGAGATGAACTGTTTGCTTCGGCGTATTTTTCACACGGGACGCAACACATTTTACATGTACTTCTGGTCACTATCAAACCATACGGTGACCAGTCAAAATCTTTCTTTCATTTCGGAAGAAATTCCTGTTTTCGTTTTGGTTTCAGTCTGTTGCTTGATGATTTCACGCCCTTTGGTTTGGTTTGGTTTGGTTATCAGTTGCAAGATCAGAACTCCTGGACTTGAAAACATACACAAACTAACTACCGTACTCGTCCGCGTTACCGCCCTGGGCGCTTAAATTAGGAATCTAAAAAATAGAGGGTGAGCGGTAAGCCGAACATGGGCGGTTCAAATCGAAGTTTTGGAAAAGTCGGGAGTTGTTGCTTACTGCACGGAGGACCGATTTCACCCGAACGGAGATACAGTACACTGACGTCGGACTTCAAGCATATCATTTAAAATTTAGGTGAGGAGATTGAAGTAACGGACTTCGACGGCCTGCGCACACGATACAGTGGCGTTGTGATCCTGAGCGTGATTGGAATTTTACGTACCTCGGTCATCTGGTCATCTCTTAGAACTAAGGTATTCCTACAGGTAGGCGTGTGTTCAGTAGGGCAAGCTTCTTGACAGAAAAGACAGATCAAGGAAGCTCCGCTAGCTTGCAGTGTATTTTTAAAGTCCTTCTCTCACGCGTTGTTAACCCTTATTACATGGTTAGAAGATGTTATAAGGATCCAAGAAGTACCTACCCCATAACTAATACACGATCCGTACTCGAAAAAAGTTTAAATGAACGCGCCACTCACCATTCGCACCGAAGAACCACCGTCATTTTGAACTTGCCGCGAACCCGGAAGTACAATTCATTAAGGAGCCCAGGCCGAGAAAACGCCGTCAGTGCAACTGGAGCAGTGCCTGTACTGTTACCAGCCAGCAAACGGGGATAAAATAATCGACAATCAAATTACGGACAATTTTATGGAATTTGCTGAATGTGGCTAATAAATTTTGACAGAAATTATTTTGCCAGACACTATCGGGACCGCAACCTATCGGACCCGGTGCGGATCGAGACCAGACACTGGCGAACGCTAAATGCATGCGGTTGCAAGCTGTTTTGTAGAAGTAAAATGGCCAAATCATAAATCCTGCATATATTCATAGGGTAGTTTCAGACACTTGCATGAAATTACGGGCTGGTTAGTCCTGTGTCACACTGCCGCGGCAGACCTTAGTTAGCCTCAGTCACCAGCTACCAGTGAAGACTGTAGTCAAAATACAGCTTGTTAGTAGGCCTGTACAGCTTTGCGCCAAGGCTACCTTTAGGCTTAACTGGTCGCTGGCCACAGCGGTCGCTCAAACGAGTTTTATTTAGAACTTGGGTACTTCTGGCGAACTGTGCAAAGTTGTTGGCTTTCAATAGAGATTTTCCCAGACTTTGTATGAGTGCACCAAGCCTAAAAGAATGGGGGGTTGGAATTTTTGGGAATGTCTATCTTTAAGTATGACAAGTCCAATACAACATGTTATCAATTTTTATTCATTAACCCAACATAATAAGTAACTTAAAATGCACAATACTTTACAACATTTAGCATTACAAACACTATTCAACAGGAACGGTTTCCATGATATGAAAGTGGACATACATGTAACTATTACCTTGGTGACGGAATAGTGTTTCCTTACACCAGAATTTGACAAGCATCATTTAAAAAAATATGAAGTCGCAAGGAACAAGAATTAGAGGCTTGAAGGTTCACAATCCAACATAGCTTATTTCTCAAATTAGGATTATTCAAATTGTTGACGTGATAACCTGAAATAATTCGAATTCATACCACAATATTAGCGTCAAATGGCAGATAAAACCGTGTAATAACCCATAAAGTTATCTCACTAGTGAGATAACGATTTGGCGGGAAACCGAGGACGGGGTCGAACCCGGGACCCTGATATTGCTGGTCGCCAACTTTACCACTACACCATGCAGCGACTGACGTCATCAAGAGTGAAAGTAGAATACTTAAATGAGCACGCGCAATAATCGCACGTTCAACAAACCGCGTTGTACTGTACTTATACGCGATAATTCTCCAAAATCCACTCGGGCTCTAGATAACGGGGGATAACGACTTCGCCATGTAATAATCTATATATATCTTATATCTTTGCAAAAAAATACACGAAATTGAACAAAGTTTCTTTTTTGTAGCAACGTTTGTCAAAATGTATCAACGTTAAATCTTCACAAATTACAAAGCAGCCGATTGAACATGCCTTTCACTTCAGCAAAAGTCGCGAGACAAAGTCCAACAGGAATTGTGAGCACATTTATCACTTAATGAGTAACAACTGCGAGGCTGTAATTTGGTGAATACTGTTAAATCGTGCAGAACAGTAAGTAAAGATATGTCTAACTAAATTTCACCGTAATTTGTTGGCGAAAACAATTTACACAAAGTTTTGAACTTGCAACTTATCCTGCTGTCCTCCAATATGGCCGACGCGATCCAAAAAAAGCACCCCCAAATTTCGCCACAAAACTTGCAATAACTTTACAGTGCTTGCCCCGATTTTGATACTTTTTCGATTTTTACTGAGTAGAATGTACTACCTTTCCGTTGATAGCAAAGTACTTTTTCAAAACGAGGAAAAAATAAAACTGAAAAAAATTGGTTCGACCCATATTGGTTCCTAGGTTCGACCGGCCAACGTAGGGAACTAAACACCATTTTTAAAGCTTTTTTAACATACTAAGTACGCGTAAAATTCCAAAAAAATCAATGACCACTTACTACAAACTATAAATACACTACATATGCAAACAAATCACGAGATATTACAAATAAAACAAAATAATGAAGACTTTTCCAGCAAGCGATAGCACATTCAGTTACAAGGAAAAAGTGGCTGCGTTCAAGACAAGTTCCTGAACTGATGAGCCGGAAATGTGGGTACGGAAATAACCGATGACAGCCGGTAATTATACGCTCACAGAGAAGAGTCAAATACTGTTAAAAATCGCTTTTGGCAAGAAAGTCGAAACGAATATAAAGAAAGGGTGTCGAAAATAAGAATTGATGTAGTAAGTGTTTTCGGATACTGGAACCACATGGGCAATTTGAGAGAAGGACTTTAAGGGAAGCTGTTGGTTGTGTACTGATTTGCTGGACACTTAGGCAGCCAAGCTCGTGCTAAGGATTGACAGGTCTTCTTTAGTACTGAATACCTTGAACTTAGTTAGGAACCCAGAACAGGTCTTATTGAATACTTTGAACATTGTAACATTTTATATACATTGTTTATTTTTTGAGTTCAAAGCCTAAACCGCTGTCGTTCAAAGCAGGTGCTCAACAATCAGACGATACTACTATTAGGCAATATGGGTACTCGGTCAGCTGTCGAAATAATGAAGCAAAAACACATCTTGTAAAAAGTCGTTAGGCAAATCAAAACTTCAAAAAAATAAGTTGGACTTGCACTAGTGACAAGTTGATTTTTTGGGCCCTTGCCTTTGATTGGGCGCTTCCATTCTGGTGTCAGAAGAGAAAGTCATTGAAAACATGCGTTTAACCAATACGGGAACGGGGACAGAAGTTGGCTTGTTACAATGGACCATGTCTTTTCTTATTTCAATGCTCAGGGTGGTTATGCTTCATGTGCTGTCACGGGGAATCGCAGACATATTGGCCACGGACATGATATCCCTGTAAAGTACTGCTTTGCTGGTTCTTCTACAGCAAATGAAATACTTTCGACAAGCGCTGTCTCAGTGATCAGTACATGCCAACATGAGTTCCGCGCGTGAGCCAAAGGAAACAATTGTGTCTCCTTCAGTCAAGGTCATGAGGATACGGAAATTTTACCGCCATAGTAAGGCAAGGTACTGGTTCCGCTAAACCTGATTGATTGTCACAGAAAGGTAATCGAGTTGCGCAGGTTTTGGAATCTTAATTTTGTGCGACGGAATGTTCGCAGAGAAATTCATTGACTTGTCCTTTCGGACAAGCTGCACGGCCGTGAGCTTGTCCGGACCAACAAATTGGTTGTCCCCGGCAGTAGGACTACTGTTAATGTCAAGCCTTGCTATGAACTTAGTTGAACACATCCATACGTTGAAGGGTAAATGAGTATTTTATATCAGTAAGCTAAATAAATGTAGGCGATAAGATAATAATCTTTGTTACGTATATTTCATTGTTGTGTTATTACTTCATTGTATTACACATTTGTATTACTGTTTTTCTTGTTGAGGGCCCTCTTGGAAAGCTGCGTGAGTGCTATCACTGAAGAGGCCACCCTCATTTTAAATGTCACAATAAATTATTATTTATTTATTTATTATTGTGATATTTAAAATGAGGGTGGCCTCTTCAGTGATAGCACTGCTTTCCAAATAAATGAATAAAAAATAATAATTTCAGGCGTACAAAGCTATAGCAGCAAAATATTAGCTGTCTGAAAAGCATGGTCCACATGTGATACCAAATCTTTAAATGTCGGCATTGTACAGCCTTTCATGATCTCTGCTGAACTCTGGAGTCCGCACTTTTCAGAGCACTGAGACTTTTTATAATCCATTAATTTGAGGTATCTCTCCACAACAGGAATATGATGACCGGCACTGTGTTGGTGGGTCAGTGGGCATTAGATCCCAAGAATAGTCTTTTCACTTCATCATGCATGTTTTCAAAGTCTTCTTCTGTACTAAAAAGTTGAGAAATATTCAGTTAGAGGGTGTCAAGTAAAGTAAGTTAATTTGAATTTTGTATTGAGCTTGTCGCTGAGGAAATACACGAATGCTTTCTTAGTTAATTAGCCAGAGTCTTTAGAAAATTTAATGTGCTTTTGACTAAGAACATTAATAAGAGCGTTATCAGTTACACTAATGAACACTCCAGAAATGGGAAAGCTATGTAACCATAAAACTTGTTTGAAGTCTATTCACTGAAGGAAAATAATGAGAACAAAGCATGGGTATCAGTGACAAATGCATTGTAACTTTCTGGTAACATCATAATATACCTACATCTACATGTATGGACACCATGTTTCATTATAAATGCAATTTAAATTTTTACATTATTTGGCATGTGGGAATATCATTCATCACAAACATACATTTATCAAAGGCTTCAACCTCATAACCTCTGCAGTACTGTGACTGAATGGCTTTCACGAAGTAGCTCATGTCACTCAATAGGGCCTTAACTCATAAGCCAAAGTCAGTACTATTTCAATTTACAATTTGTACTGTTTTTGACAGCCAAATATATCTAGCATCTTAACTCATAGCTGAAATTTGATTTTTAGTCCTGAGCAGAACAGTTTAACCAGTATAGTTATCAGAACATACTGCAGAGACACTATGGGTAGATGACTGGCGGCGATGGCAAACCTCTAATTTCAATACATCTCTTACTTTGTGCCTAACTCAATTATTTAGTTTCAGTTCATGTAACCAAAAGAAAAAGTTACTTCTCTCAATCAAACAATTGCTCTGATGCAAGAATTTTAAGACAGAATCATAAAAATGTGTTTCTAAGTTTCAAGTAATTAAAATAAATAAAATATATTAGGTCGAAACACGATTAACTGACACTTGTCTTGGCAACTACATGCACATGCAGGTTTTAGTCTGTAACCCAACTCATTTTGAAATCTGTGCTCTACTACTTAACTTCCATAACCTGAATCAGTTTTATATGCTATGGTCACATGTTAGGGGAATCTTTATTTAGAAATACAAATACATTATTCAAATCATTGTTACTGTACAACCTGACGGTATGTGGAAGGGGAATTTCGCGATCCCCGACAAGTAAATAGATCAGTTTCGTGGCTAATTCACATACGTGCACATTATTTCTTTGGCTCACTATTATAGTCTTTTCGTGACTGGAAGCTTAGTTTCCAACTCAAGCTGGTTTTATGTTCGTGCCAGTCCCGGCGGCCGCGATTGGCCTGATCGGGTTCCAAGCCACTGGCTAGGATAACGAGTCAGTTCGGCCGCGACGCCGATCCTAGTGATCGGGTTCCGAGCCACTGCCCGGGAGAACATTAAAAAGCGTTTTGTATACAGAACACAGATCTAGGTTCTCCTGTCTATATTTCACGGAAAAATACTTCGAATTCATCTCAGAACACACTCCAAACTCCTGCTATGGGTTTGTTTGCCGAACTAATTGTAGGCTACAGTGTGTCCAAATAAATACATGTACCAGTAAATCCGCCACAGGGAAATAAAACAACACGTTTTTATAAGAACTCGGGGTATTTTTAAGGGTTTTACTTCGAAGTTTGATGATTTATTGGTATTAAACGATGAATTCAAGCGATAAGCTAACATCACTAACCCGTGTTGTGAACTGCTGAACAGACTGCGTGTGAAAGTAATATTGGGCCATTGGATAATTTCAACACCTCCGTCTGCCGTGAGGTGTCAGGTGATGCAACCGAACATGCTGTTTTGTGGGTGGCATTCTCCTTTAACGATTGTGCCTTGAAAATAGTTCCTTTTAATGTTAAATTTGAATAGGGAAGTATTTTAATATACAGAACAGACAGAAAATTACATGGAGATAAAGCAAATTGTAGTTTGACGCTCCAGGCCATACAAATAATGTAAATTTTGGCAGTGCTATGAATTTTGAATACATCATGTCTTCATATTTTGGTTGCTCATTGATGCTTGTTGTTATAAGATCATCTCACATTTTAGAAAACTTGAATGAGAATAAGAAATAGTGTGTAGAGGTTTGGGCTGCAAAATGAACATGAACTTGATAATATGACAAATGTTGAATCGCAATTGCTAATTTAAAAATGTACAATGTGCATCTGCTCTTCACCGTGTCAGTGTCCTTGAAAGGGAACTATAGTTTTTTCTGAGTAAATTGTGGATAATTTTCCATGAATTGTTGATTAATTTCTCAAATAATTCAACAACAAAAATCAAACTTACATTCTCTAACGAAGCTCAAAAATATTACCGGCTTGGAGAGCTGCTTAGTCTCGTGACGTATTTGGCGGGGGCAGTCACTGTCCTGTGGTAGCGTGCAATCAAGTAGCGTTTTTCATATTGTTGGAATAAGAAATTTTAGTGTGAAATGTCGGGTCACCAGCGATACCTGTTTGACTGAGCTGAGGCAATACAAAGTGATACCCAATCATCGTCAGGGGGAAAAGAAACTGGTAAAGGTCACGTGACGTAATCGCAAAAAGCCGACTCAAGAGAAGCCGATGAACGATCGCTAACTTTTCCAACACAGAAGTTATTTTACTCTAGGAACCTGGTTCCTATGTTTACTCAAGGATGAGATTAGCTGTAATTATATTAAGTCAGATTTTGTTTGTCCATTTTTTACCCATATCGGCTCTTGAAATCCTGTAGGCCTATATTTAGTATATAGCTTTGGGCCAAGGCTTGGGAAAACCAGCAGTGGTATGCGATGACCATCCCTTTAGAAGACCCCTTTTTCGAAGACTTTGAGAACGCAGGTGTCATACAAAGAGGCATAGAGAACCTTTTACAGCACTATTGCAAACAATAAAAAATAAGGACGGATGATACAATGATAAATTACGATGTAAACTCTTCAAAATATGACATAAGCAACAAATGTGTAAAGCAGCCTATACCCCGCCATTCACGTCACCGACACATCAGCTAATCAGCGATCGTTTTCAGAATTCAGTGTTTTAACCATGAATACGAATCGGCTTTTGTTTGGCACGCAAGTCAGGCAAATTTGAGTTTTATTTGTATGTTAGAACCGATTAACTGCAACATTATTTTGACTACAGTCCCCTTTTAAGCCACTGTCATTTCTCAAAAGCTAAATTATATACAGATATATAGCAGCTTAAGCATTTAGAACTTGTATGTTGAACCGTTTTCTTTTGTGTTAATGTTATTCGAGATGTATTGAAATTGATGGACAACAGCATGAGGTAAGGTTTGGATAGTTAATCCTTTTTGAAGATTCTGTATCATTATCACATTTTGGATTATTTATATTTTACAATAAACAGTGACTTAAAGAAGAAATGATCCTTTATACTCTTGTTTTCAGTATGGATTCCCATGGTGGTTGGTGAGCGCTATAAACAAGAACATTATGGCTTGTAAACGGCTTCAGGCTAATTGTGGGGTCGCTACCATGACACAGTTCACAGGCTAGCGTGGCAAAAGCGCCACATTTAATTGACATGCTTGTGTGGCAAAAGCGCCATGTTTGACACGCTAACGGGGCAAAAGCGCCACATTTGACCCACTGAGCGAGGCAAAAGCGCAACGTTTGACACACTAGCGTGGCAAAAACGACACGCCTGACATGCTTTTAAAAAAGCGTAGAATATTGGAATGAAAATGAGACGTTTTTGCTATGTTTTTGCCACGTTTGAAACGCTACATTTTACACGATCGACATGCTAAATTTTCACGTTTGAGACACCACATTTTACATGTTTGACACGCTGTTCCAATAGACCTACTCCAAGCTGTCAGAGCGTGTCAAGCTTGTAAAATTCTCACCCGTGATGGTTACAAAAACTAATAAGTCCGGTGTAATGACAAAAATAGCTAATGACAAAAATAACTCTAATTCCTTTTTCAAGCTTCCATCAATCTAAATATCACACAGTGAAATAAGTATAATGGAATTCTATTAGTCTCGGGAAATACGTTAATATTACAGTACAGTAATTTAAGATACGCAGTAACATACAGTAGCATGTGCGACAGTATTGTACAATTTGAGTAACCGTTGTATGAGAAAAAATAGTATAAACCAAAATTGGCTCTAGGCTCCACGAAGAAAAAATATCGTTGGGAGTAGCAGCACATGATAAGAAGGCCGGAAAATACCGGAACGTTGCTTACATACATGTAAGAAGCTTCAGAGCCAATCCACACAAAGTCATGTAAATTACGCAACCTGACGCACTACTAAAGGAGTGCATCAACAATAGGTATCAAAAAAAATTTTCAAGTGGTATCCCTCGTCCAAAACACTCGAGTATCCCCCGACTTGCCGGTGATTTTAGTCATTTTCTCTGTAATATGACTTCTCCAATTCCAAGTAAAATGTATTCCAAGTAAAATGTAACAACTTGCTACCATTACAAGCTAAGCAATGTAAAATGTAATAATGTCTTAACATTGTAACAGTTACATTTTACGAAATTGTTACATTTTACAGCCTATAAATACTTATCTTTGAACCAGCATTCATTTCGTGACCACAACAAAACAACAATTAATCTTAAATTTTCTCAAAGGAACAGTTTTGTGTCAATTTGTCCAGCTGTTGGCACACACTAGCCGGGAGCCAAAGCACTGTTAAGTCATAATTTGTATAGTAAAAGTAAAATCCTACATTTTTATTCTTTCAGATGTTGGTGTTTCTGCCCTTAGTTTGAGTACAAGTTCTACAGTCATTGTTGTCAACGGTGGAAATGCTACATTCAAGATATCTTACGCACTGGGGAGTGGCGAAACATTTGTCAGTATGAAGTTGATGAGACTTGATGGTAATGATGTGTTCATAGCCCCTTACGTAGTACCAAACGTTGCAACTAAACTTGAGGGAACCTTTCTTGAGCGCTATGCATCTCGTGGCTCTACAGACTACTCTATTGGAAAAACTAACTTCAGCATCACTTTGTCACAAGTTAGACCTGATGATGAAGGCCAGTACCGTATGGATGTGTCAGTTACCGGCGGCTTCACTAAAAGTTCTGTTAGCCAGCTTGTCGTGGACTGTAAGTATAATGTTTTTGTGGCATAGCTACATGTATTATAAATCATCAAATGTTTTGCGCCAAAGTAATTGCCAATATGTCACCATGTTTCGTTTTTAAATGCATGTGAACTGGCTGCAAATAGTGGATTCTAAGCAAATGTTATTATGACTTAATATTCTATTAAAAATGAGCTAGTGACTGTATTTTTTCTTTTTATCTTTGTTGAGAAGTTTGACAAAATGAAATTCACTTGTCAGCTGTATTGTGTGCTAAATAAGTGTAGAATTGCCCCACTTATGTTTACCATGGAATGGACAGTGAAACAATTACTCGATTTTATACGCTATGGTCACATGCTAGTGGAGTCTTTATACAAATACATTATTGAAATTTTTGTTAATGTGCAACCTTTGCCCTAACGGTCTGTGGAAGGGGAACCCAACTTCGCGGCCCCCCACATTAAGTACAGTAAGTACATTTTCATATCATGGCTAAATTACAAGCACATTATTTCTTTGCCTCACTATTATAGTCTTTTCGTGAATGGTGGTTTAGTTTCCAGCACAAGCTGGTTTATGTTCGTGCCAGTCTCGACGGCTACGAGGGATCTTATCGGGTTCTGAGCAACTGGTCAGGATAACGAGTCAGTCCGGCCGCAACGGGCCTGATCGGGTTCCGAGCCACTGGCCGGGATAACAAGCGTTTTTTGTGTTTAGAACTAAAAAAATTACAAATAAAAACCACAGAGATTTAGGTTCTCTTGTCTGTAATTCACGGAAGAATGCTTCGAATTTATCTCCGAACAGACCCCAAAGTCCTTCTACGGACCTTGGTAAATTGGCCTGCCGAACTTTGTATGCTACGGTGTGTCCAAATACTAATAAATCCGTAACAGCCAAATAAACAATACGTTTTTGCAAGAACTCGGTGTATTTTTAAGGGTTAACATCGAAGTTTGATGATTGATTGGAGTTAAACAATGAATTCAAGCAATAAGCTGACACCAGTAACCCATGTTTTGAACTGCTGAACAGACTGCATGTGAAACCAATGACGTCATTGGATAACTTCAACACCTCCGTCAGGTATCAGGTAACGCAACCGAACGTGCCGTTATCGAGTACAGGTACTCCATCTAAATTGATACAAAATAGGTTGTTTTTTGGGTGGCATGCTCCTTTACTGGCTAATGCTTGTGTTTACATCAGAGCTTCAAAAGACTTTGTCGGATTTTAATGCAAGCGTTCGACATTATAGGCAAGTTCAAAGATTTTAAATATGTCCAAAATTATTGCCAATTGCAATTTAAAACTTAAACAAAGTGTTCGTTTTTCCCAGCTGGTACTGTATCTTGTAAGCAAGGGTTTAAAAATTGGAAAACTGCGGTAGTCAAAATTAAGTTTTAGCAGAATTGGACAATTCAGAGTCTACAGCTTAAGTGAAAATATTGATGCAACTTTGATATGCTGGCTTTAGTTTGAAAGTAGTTCCTTGCTTGGAACATTAAGGTCATCATTAGCTATGCATAGCAGGCCTCATTGGCTGATGCACTGTGAGCTGGGAAGTTTCATTTACCGTAATCCTTTGGGTTAACGCCCTGGGCGGTAAAATTGGCGAATCCAAAAAATCGGGGGAGGGCGGTTAACCGAGCAGTTGGCGGTTGAATCGAAAATCCACCTAAAGTAGGGGATGAGCGGTTAACCGAACATGGGCGCTTATTACGACAGAACACCGCCATGGGCGGTTAATCTTACATGGCGATCTAAATCCCGACACGACAATAATACTCGGAACGCTTGGCCTTTTCAAAGAGCTTTATCGTCACGTCGCTAAATGACTGTGAAAACATCATAACAGCGGATGATCCCAACAAAGGTTCTCTTGCCCTCAGATTAGTCATTCACCATTAAATTTACAAAAATGCTGAGTAATAGCCCCGTGCCGTCCTGCGGTGCGCAGACGACCAGTGACCACGCAGCCTCCACTAGAATTAAAACTGTTTCAAGATGTGACCCTGCTTAAGTGCGCGCGTGCAAGCTTCACGTGTTGCAGAGGTCAGACACCAAATTTATGGTTACAGTCTCGTACTATATGTAGCTGTCAAGTTCTGACTCAGAGAGCAGGTTTAAAATTGGTTGTAGTAAAAGTTTGAAAAACTTAACTCTGCTGTTTTTTTGTGTTTGAGATGTTATAGTCGACACTCCGTGACTAAATGACATTTTCAGCGTATGGTTCTGCGGCTAGCTGTCTTATCTCGACAGCCCGGCATTGCTCTCTTGCCGTTGCGCCAAACATGTTATGCAAAGAAGTAAGACAAGGATCGAGGGTGGTCGAGCCAGTCGTCGATCAAGAATAAAATTTCAAGCAACTGCATAAATATGTTACAAAATGTCAGAAAACAGCAATGTTTCAATTCATTATTCTAAACGATCACCTTACCAAACTTCGTGGTGAAAAAACATTTATTTTTCTTGCAAGATGTCCAGATTATCCTATTTATATCACTTGTAATATCGCACTGCGGCACTGTTCGGTCCCGCTGTTATCGCGCAATGTCTCAGTCGGCTGACAATCGTGACTTGGAAATGCCGTCAAGTAATATAACGGCCTCGTTTTTTATGGCCAAAGATAGTGGCGGTATTCAGCACGCACGTAGGGCCTACGTGTGGGTCACATGTCAATCACATGTTGGTGTCAAGGTAACATGCACTCCAAAGTGTGGGAACTTGCGCACGTGCACCGCTACAAATCAGTCACACATAGCGACAGTACGAAGTAACAAAAACGGGCGTGACTATGTGCTACTAAGCTGTTGTTACGAAAGACCCAGTTCTTTACGATATTCCTCCGTTGCCAATGTTCCCCAAAACTGCGATGCCAAGTCTATTGCCATATTTTCCGGCTCGATGCTCCCTAAGCCCATCCCTGTAACTAGCTGTGTGAATCTCCTACCCACCATCGTCAAGCAGTCTACGTCGTAGATATTTTAGACCTGAATGGTAAGAAATTTTGTTCAGGCTGAAAATGGCCAATGTATAAACAAAATTATTCTGGATGGCTAAAAAGGGGATGTGGAAACGATAATTCACACAATCACGCTTACGTGGGGGCTGACGCCAAGAACAGCCAGCGACATTAGTTAAATCTGCTAACCAGTTTGACTGAGATGCAATAAGCGAAAAAAATAATTTGACTAGCCGTTTTTCATTACTTCAAGATCATACACAAACACACATTACTGCCAATGTTTGAATTCACTGAGAAATCGACAGACAGCAACGAAATCGGTAACCCAGTAAGGCATTTGTACTGTCCCTTCAGTCGCCCCACAACCTCTATAACCCGGCAGTTATATTCATCAAAATATTGAGAATTTGACATCTTTCCGTGAGTTGTTAGATTTGTTCAAAATACGAGAGCTTCCCACCTTAATAGAATTTGGAGGGTTGGCAAAACCATTGTCCCATTTCTCTGGCCTGATTTTTTCGAATATATGTTTTATCTAGTGCACCGCAGACGGAAACTCAGCGCGGCGGACAAAGTCGCTGAAAGCGGAGTTTTGATGCCGGCGGCGTTCTTAAACTTTGCTAACAAGGGAAGAAAATAAAGTGACAAAAAGGTTCAAGTATTATATTTTGAAGTGAGTTCATGACCCAAGACAATAACTCGTTTATTGTAATTCAGATTGCTAAACCACCGTCTCGGAGTCCCGGCGTCGTTGCACTCATTGTGATCGTCGATCTTTTTCTAAAAGTCGGGAAATCGAGCGTTTCCTTAGCACTAGGCGCTAAATCTTCATTCTTTAACAGTCGGGGATGGGCGCCTAACTGAGATGTGGGCGCCTAAATGGAAATCTTCAAAAATCGCAGGGGGGCGCTTAACCGAGCAGTGGGCGGTTAAACGAAAATCCACTTAAAGTCGAGGATGGGCGTTAACCCAAACGATTATGGTAGATTGGTTCAGCTGATAAGGACTTAATGAGTCTCTTAAAGGCCAACTATTTTGCTAAAATGACTATTTTTACATATAAAATACATTTGTTGATAAAAAATATCAAAATACTGTGTCATAGCATACATGTACCTCAGTTGTTAATTAAGTAGGCCTTCGACAATACAGTAGCCCATCACGAACCCCATTTAGCGCCAAAAAATACTTGAGACGGCGCTTGCACTAATCGAAGTCTATTACATAATCGTTACAACGAATTTGGCTTTCATCGTGTCTCCAGAGTATTGGAAGCAGAGATGACTCGTTTTGTAATTTAGTGCAAAATAAGTGGAAAATCAAGGAAACGCATTAATTTTTCATTTCATGTTAGTTAATATTAAAATTAATCAAAATCACTACCTTTAGAATTTTTATTCAATTATTTAGCACATATTCTAATATGGGCCCGTATGGGAATCCCCGGGAGTGTGACTGGTGCCATCGAAACAGCCCGAAAAACAAAACTCTCCGTCTGAATTGTTATCAGCAACTTCCCAATGTTTAATATAAAGTGTAATTTGTTTGATACAAAAACTTTGATTTTGATATTAGTAACTTTCCTGTCATGTCTTTTTGAAGCCGAAGGTGTGAACGTTGCACAATTCCAATACGGGCGGCTGTCCAGTGTGTGTCCCGTATGGATATAGACGACAACAGTCCATTTAATTTGGTGCAAAAATACTTAGAAATGTTAGGCTTACAGTACACATCAGCATGATCTTTTCGTACAATGCAACTATATTCAAATTCATTGAAACTCAATTTTCAAAATAAGTCGCCTTGAAATGCTGCAACCCGTAATCGCTCAAGCTAAAAAAATTGAGAAGTTACATGTAATATAGCAACACAACATTGTGAGTGTCTGTAATAAATTAAAACTACGAAATAAAGTCTGTATTGCATAAAAACATACCCAGTCATAAGAGTTTGTAATCAATTGAACGTTTTAAATTCAGTATAAGAATTCCGTTAGGCCTATGGGAACGACACAAATCAGACAGAATATTCCGGGTTTGGGTCGGATTCCCTATACTCTGGGCCGGAACAGTGACACGAAACGTCGAACTGCACACTGCAGATTTTTTGAACAGCTTTCTGTCAGCAAACACTGAATTAGCATGCGCTAACACGGCCTCGGTACAACGGTCAATTACCTTTATTGCCGGCATTAAAAGCCGGTAACGCAGTGATTTATCCATTGCTGGCTTCTCAACATTTGCACTCGTGAATACTGCAAATACATTACAAATTGTATTTCAATGAGACAGACTTTGTTTCAGTTTTATATAAGCATTAGTTAGGATGAGAATATTTCATTTTGAAACAGAACGCAGAATATATGGCAACTCGTCTGGCACCAATCCCGACTTAGTCAATAGTTCATCCGACGAAGACTTCACGGGTCAGATCGGTAGGTTTCACCGGTTATCAGTTTGAACCGGAATAACAAATACTACAGAGGCGCCGTGAACATGCACATACAACGGAACGCATGGATAGTTTTTTGGTAAGCCGGCATTCGTCAGATAAATCACTGTCGACGAAATGCCAGCCACAGACACGGGGATGTTTCACGGCCTCATACTTGCTATTAACAGCGTAACTTTCATTCTTCACTACCGCGAGACACTTCCTAAGCATTTCGGGCTCTCGAGGAAGTCAAAAAAACGATATACCCACTTTCTTTGCAGTTTCATAGTTCGGACAAGCGAGAACGATGCACCGCACTATAGCGGCATTAAGTTTGCAGACGAACCACTGACGTCGCTGCTTTTTTCTCACCTTCCTCACAGGTTAACGCGCCACCTCTCGGCAAGGTGAAGTCGACCGTGTAAGAGGCGATATGGATATAGACTGATTAAGACGGTAAAAAAGACTAATTAAATCGGGTGGCATTCTCCTTTAATTGATATAGAGCCCTCAATAAAGGCTCATTCACCCTGTTGTGAAATTTGTGACAACAAGCGCGATTATGCCCATGCATTGCCAGTTTTGAAAATGATTGTTTCCTTCAAAGTCTAGAGGTATGATTAATCAGTGATACAACATCTTAGCAATTTGTCCCCGAGAAAATAGTGTGTTATTTAAAAATAGTTTCAACACCTTCGTCATAAAAACTTTGGATTTCGCTGCTATATTGTTTAAAAATACTCGTTCCGCATGCCCCTTCATAAGAGACATTGTGATAATTCTGGTCATTGGTAATTTTGCTCTTAACACAAATGGACCATGCTGAATACTGCTTCAACATGTTCCAAACATACATTAACATACCTCTTACCAATCGCAAAATCCGTAGATATCTTTGAACTTTAATACAAGTTGCAGTGCAAACGAAACAGACGCTCGAAAATTAAGCAAATGAATGCCGCCAATGAGAGGCTTGCAGGCGCTGCTTAAGTGCCAACCGTGCAGGCTATGATACTGTTTGATGACCAAACGCTGAAATTTTCCACATAATCCGTCACAAAAATGCTGCAACCGCCACACGCTGATATAGCGCTACTACTATGTCATGATTATTGTAGCTAACACATTGGCGGCGCAGCACTGAAGAAAGTGGGGAGCTATTCCCCTCAGCTCCCTATAGTGCACCGCCCATGTAACACGCAGACATTTATAGTAAAAATAAAATACCTGCAACTTGAAACGAACGCCTTATATATTAAACCAGTAACGATTATAGATACATCAGAAAATCAAATTGCTTTGGGTCTTCCCCAGATTTCGAAAAAGGTTGTATCCATAAATTACTACAAAAGTATGTTGAATAGTTGCTATCCACTATCTAGCAACAATACTGCAGCAGTTTAAAAGATATACAGTGAAACAAGCATGGATAAAATAGGAAAGGAATATCAAGAAATACAAACCACGAACAGTAGAGTACAACAATAACTAAAAGACAAGATAATTTTTTAAGTTAAGGGTATATGAACTGCTGGCTTCTACTATAACCCTGGCTTCCATTATAAGCATGGCAGCATTTATGAGCAACTAGCTGAATTTCAGGGTTGTTCAAGCCTGTCTTATACGGTCTTTCGTACATGCTAAACACTTGCTGATCGTGCATAGAGCAAATGTTCAAATGAAAAAATTAAGTAAAGTTTTAGGCCTTTATTCACTAGCTACCTGTCATCATCATTATAAATGAGCGTCAATAAAAAAATCTGCGGATTCATCACGTGACACATCGCATACATGCAGGCATCAACTTCTAAGGGGGTTAAACAAACCCATGTTCACCAGTATTCAAAAAGGAAATGAGAAACTTGGAAAATTCCATGAGTGCAGCCAAAAACCAACCAGTTCATCTCTGACACAAGTAAAAACATCAGTTTATGATGTCAAACAGCAAAATCACATTGGTTCATGGCCTTTAATCTCTTTTTACCGGAGCCGTAAATCCTTTAGGTGCACAGATAACTCTAAATGAGCACAGGATAGTGTACCTGTAATTACTCTGCGCGTGCAAGCATATGATTACCATTCATAAAGAAGGTTCAGTCACAAACTTTGTTGTCACTGGGTGCAACTTAGGGGTCCTTAGGTGCACTTTTCTGTCAAATTTAAGACTTTTTCAATAAGCTCGTACTTAATTGATGCATTAGTGAGAGCGTTCAAATTCATGGTGGTTCAACCAATTGCCGATCAAATTCTATTGATTCCATGGATTTGACTCAAAATGCACTGGATTGCTCCAAAAAGAGGCAAGGAGTGCATTCCGTCGAATTGCTTCTCCTACAGGTTTTTAGACAGACTCTTTGAATTTTGATGGCAAGAAGGCACTAGAGATCTGCATCCCAAATTTACTTGGAATTCCAATCGGATCAAGGGAATCGAGTTTCCGGGTCAAAGGACATTAAGTGCAAAATTGATTTTTGAGCTTGAGGTTTCATAATCATGCATATGATTACGATTCATAAAGGAAGTTTAGTCACAAACTTTGGGGTCACTAGGTGCAACGTTGCGATAACTAGGTGAAACTTTGGGGACATTAAGTGCAGTTTTGTGTAAAATTTAAGATTTTTTTAATCAACTTGTACTTAAATGATGCATTAGGAAGAGCGTTCAAATTCATGGTGGTTCAACCAATTGCCGATCAAAGTCTATTGATACTACGTGTATGACCCAAAATGCACTATAGGACCGCAAGAGGGTCAACCGGTACAAACTTTGGGGTCATTTGGTGCAACTGCGTGGTCATTAGGTGTAGTTGATATTCTTACTCTGTAGTCAATGTCTTTCATAGTTACCAGGGACATCTCTCTCTTTCACTTAAAGGATGCAACTTCTATGGAACGTAATGTTCCTATACTTTACTATATGCACATGCATACACCACGCACGCAGGCTTAATATCTTCAAAATGGGTGGTGTGTTTTTTAAATTCTGCATGTAATTTTTGGCAGTACGTTGTATAGTCATATTCCATATTGCACCGGAAGAGGTCATTTAATGCGAAGGTCATGTGATTTTCAAAATGCTACTTCTTCATTTTTAAAGCTATTCTTTTCAAATTCATTGCACAAGTATAAGTCAATAAGGCAATTTAAAAAATTACTTTTCTAAGTAATCGGGTTATCTAATCAGGTGAAATAGGTCAAATGTCATTAGGTGCAAACTAAAATTTCTAGCTAGACACTTCAAATTGACAGGTGTGGTTGCTACAGGTAAATCAAATCGGAATCCAAAGTTTTTCAAGCAATTCTTTTCAATTTCAGCCCACTGGTGCAAGTCAACATGCCAATTGAATACCCTACTCTACTTTGCAATAGGTCTAACCAATCAGAAAAAATAAGTCAAAGGTCATTGAGTGCAAACTAAAATTTTGAGCTAGAGACTTCAGAATTACATATCTGTTTACTAAGTGCGATTGAGTTTGAATTCTAATTTTTCAGGTCATTTGGTGCAAACCATGGGGTCATTAGGTGCATTTTTCTTCTGAAAGTTTGACCACTTCATTCACCTTTTTTCTGAAGTGCTTAAAGTAAAACACCTGTGATTATTAGCATTAACCACACTTTTAATCGAGTTAACAATTACTCCCTCATCGGGTCTCATACTGTACCGAAAGAGGTCAGTTAGTGGAAAGGTCATCAAAAAATTAATATGTAATTTCTTCTATACTTTTAAAGAATTCCTTTTCATATTGGTAAACGGGTTGCTGTCAATAACTTCCCATAATAATTCCAGTAATACGCACGCGCAGAGTCCGTTATTGTCATGTCGTGACAATAACCTTTCTAGTTCTTCTTATGCTTATTTCGACCAACTTCGGCACTTAACTCCAAAATGGTTGGAGGTATGTTCTTCAAATTTAACATATAATTTTAGGCAGTAAATAAATGTTGATTCATTATATTTTAATATTCTATAATGCACCGGAAAAGGTCATTTTGTGCAAAGGTCATGTAATTTTTAAAATGCTACTCCTTCTTTAATTTAAAAGCTATTCTTTTTAAATTCGTTACACAAGTATAAGTCAAAGAGACAATTTAAAAAATTACTTTTCTAAGTAATTGGGTCATCCAATCAGGTTAAATAGGTCAAAGGTCATTAGGTGCAAACTGAAATTTTGAGGTAGACACTTCATATTCACAGGTCTGATTAACACAGGTAATTCAATTCGGAATCCAAAGTTTCAGGTCATTTAGTGCAAACATGGGCTCATTAGGTGCATTTTTCCTCTGAAAATTTGACCTTTTCATTCACCAAGTATTCTGATATGTCAACGGTTAGACAACTGTGATTATCAGCAATAAACACATTTTTCATGGGCTTTGCAATAATTCTCGTCAAGACGCTTATAATGCACCGGCTAGGGTCAATTAGTGCAAAGGTCGTTTTACATTCAAAATGTTATATCCTCTGCATTTTTCAAGGAATTCTTTTCAATTTCAGTACACACTTGCGTAAACCAACATGCCGATCGAATAGCCTACTTTACTAAGCAACAGGCCCATCCAGTCAGAAAGAAATAAGTAAAAGGTCATTAAGTGCAAACTAAAAGTTTGAGCTAGAGACTTCAAAATAACATCTTTTTAGTAAATGCAATTAAGTTGGAATTGCAAAGTTTCAGATCATTTGGTGCACCCATGGGGTCATTAGGTGCATTTTTCTTCTGAAAGTTTGACCAATTCCTTCATCTTGTATTCTTAAGTGCTTTAAGTAAGACATCTGTGATTCTTAGCATTAAAAGGGAACTGTATTTTATTTTGAACATATTCTGGATAGTTTTCTATGAATTGTTGATTAATTTCACAAATAATTCAACAACAAAAAGTAAACTTTTATTCTCTAACGAAGCTCAAAAAAATTACCGGCTTGGAGCGCTGCTTCTCGTGACGTATTTGGCGGGGGCAAAGTCTCTGTCCTGTGTTAGCGTGCAGTCAAGTTGCGTTTTTCATATTGTCGGAATAAGAAATTTTAGTGTGAAATGTCGGGTGACCAGCGATACCTGTTTGAGCCGAGGCAACACAAAGTGATATCCAGTCATCGTCATCGTCGGACGAAAACTTGCCGATGCAACCAGTCCTTACACTGGTGTGACTGTGCCGTCAGCCAGCTGCCAGCCAATACTCAGCTCTGTAAACTTGAAGGGTTGGTAAGTTACCGACTATAGCTGTATGAAGACTATCGTACCACTGTGTGTTGAGCTCCGTTAACCTCGAAGTTTCAGACAGCCGTTGACTACCCGGGTATAGTTGACTTTGACTTATGCTCGTCACCTCGTCGTAAGACATAGGCTACATCAACATATAAAGCAAACGGACCGGCGGGGGCGCATGCAAAATCTGGTAGTCACTCGACACTCACATTGTTCGTTGCAGCCGTTTAAGTGGAAAACAATCAACTAAACGTCCTCTGGTACCATAATTTGCCGCCTTTTGTAACATAGAGGTGTTGTCCGTTTCAAAAACAGCACGCTCGTGACACGGCGCACGCGCCATTTCCTAAAATTCGAGACGTCTTTCGGGACATTATGACAGCTTCAGCACCAAGATTGTTCTGAAATTGCGTTTGCTGGTATAAAAATACTAAAAACTTGTAACAAAATGAAACCAGTTCCGATAGTTTGTTGTAACATGTATGCAACCTAGGCACCGGCAGCGACGAACACTTAATAAAAAATCGCGGGAAAAGAAACTGGTAAAGGTCAGGTGACGTAATCGCAAGAAGCCAACTCAAGAGAACACGTCAGAATTTTAGCAGCAGCCGATGAACGGTCGCTAACTTTTCCAACATCGGTAAATACAGAAGTTATTTTACTCTAGGAACCTGGTTCCTATGTTTACTCAAGGATGAGATTAGTTTTCATTATATTAAGTCAGATTTTGTTTGTCCATTTTTTACCCATATCGGCTCTTGAAATCCTGTAAGCCTATATTTAGTATATAGCTTTGGGCCAAGGCTTGGGAAAACCAGCAGTGGTATGCGATGGCCATCTCTTTAGACGATCCCTTTTTCGAAGACTTTGAGCAAGCAGGTGTCATACAAAGAGGCATAGAGAACCTTTTACAGCACTGTTGCAAACAATAAAAAATAAGGACGTTTGATACAATGATAAATTACGATGTAAACTCTTCAAAATATGACATAAGCAATGAATGTGTAAAGCAGCCTATGCCCCTCCATTCACGTCACTGACACATCAGCCAATCAGCGATCGCTTTCAGAATAAATTACTTGTAAACCTAGAAATTTTACAAACTCATGTAATAAAAGGTAGTATTGTTAGAAGTAAAGCTCAGTGGGTGGAAGAAGGTGAAACAAACGCTAAATAATCTTTAAATCTTGAAAAACGTAACCATGGTAAAAACATATTATAGAACTGGAGTCAAATGGCAGGGTTAGCCAAGATCCAAAAGAGATACAAAACATTCAACGAGCTTTTTATGAGGCTCTTTATTCTGAAAAAGACTATGAAGATATTAATTTCCCTGATATATTCAATCTTCCTAGTAATAAAGTACTGACAGATGACCAGTCCTTATTATTAAAACAAGAGATCACAGAAGATGAACTCTATGAAGCCTTAAAACAATCCCAAAATAATAAAACACCAGGCAATGACGGTTTAGGATATGAATTTTATGAAACATTTTGGGATACTATTAAACTGTACCTTTTGGAATGTATAAATTATAGTTTTAAAACAGGAAAATTTTCAACCTCCCAAAGGCAAAGTGTCATTACACTTATCCCCAAAAGTACAAATACAGAGGAATTAAAAAATCTGGAAAATTGGCGACCAATTTCGTTATTAAATTGCGATAACAAATTATTTACAAAGGTTATTGCCAACCGACTAAATAAGTAGTACATTCATAAGCTTATTCATCCAGACCAAACGGCTGTTTCAAAACGATTTATTGGTCAAAATATTAGATTAATACAGGACGTAATATCGCATTATACAAATAAAAATCTCAATGGACAATTTATACATGTATTCTTAGATTTTAAGAAAGCGTATGACAGTTTAAATTGGTCCTTTCTTCAGAAAACCCTTCTGGCCTTTAAATTTGGTCCCAAATTTATTCACCGTATAAAAACAATTTATAACGATATTGTGTCTTGTGTTCAAAACAACGGATTTAGATGTGGTTATTTTAATGTTAAGAGAGGTCTTTGTCAAAGGGATCCCTTAAGTAGTCAATTCTTTATACTGTGTGTGGAGCTCATGAGCCATTACATTAGAAATAACCCCTTAACCAAAGGATTGTGTATTGATGGGCATGAAGTAAAAATAGCCCAGTATGCTGATGATACAATTTTTATTTATTCAGGATGAAGTTTCAGGAACAGAATGTTTTAAATTTCTTACAAGACTTGGTGACGTGTCTGGTCTTAAACTAAATAAGCGAAAATGTGAAGGAATGTTTTTAGGCCACCAGTCTGAACTTAAGAAAATGTATGATATAAATTGGCCAAAAAGAAATATTAAATGTCTGGGCGTTTACTTCGGTAAATATTAAAAATAAGAAAATGAGCAAAATTTTGAAGAAAAAATTTCAAAACTTAGGAAAGTTCTAAATATTTGGAAAACAAGAAAATTAACAATTTAGGGAAGAATTGTCATAACTAAAGCTTTTGCGCTACCCAAATTGATTCACATTATATCTGTCCTTGGATTGACAAGGGATTGGTGCAAACGAATAGATAAAATTTTAAATGATTTTATTTGGGCAGGGAAACCACCTAAAATAAAGAAAAGCGTTGCAATGGCTTCTCATGAAGATAGTGGTTTAAAAGTTCCTGACATGTCCCTTATAAAGGAAGGCCTTTTAGTCAAGTGGGTTAAAAGACTTCAGTCTCCTGAACGTGGAAGTTGGAAGTTTTATCCATCAAGCATTATGGTGGTGAACAGTTGTGGTCATTTAATTTTTAAAGTAAGCAAACTATGTAGAACAGTAAATGATGTTTTTTATAGAGAGGTTTTGTCGGTGAGTGAACAGTTGAATCATAATGCTTTCAAAGATGTAACACATAATAATAAGTCACTATATTATAAAGAGTTTGCTAAGAATGGGCTATGTTTCATCAATGACTTTCTTGATGCTGAAAATAAGCTTTTATCGTGGAAGGTGCTCAAGGCAAAATATAAATTGGTAAATTCTCAAATTCTGAGTTTTAATTCAATATGTATTGTTTTATCTAGGAAAATTGATCAAGGTCATCAGCGATTGGTTGGCTGCAACAATAAAATTTGCTTAGATTATAGTAAAATTCCAAAAGAAAAAATCAAGAGTATTTTGATACAAAAGTATTGCAAAAAACCAGACAATTATGAAAAATTGTTGCAGCATTACTCCAAACAAGATATCCGAAAATTTTATTCCTTGCCTTTTACACTTCCCCTCGAACCATGCATTAAATCTTTAAAGTATATGTTGTTACGTAACAGAGTGTATACTAACTCTTTGTTATATAAGATGAAGATTGTTAATTCAGATAAATGTCCCTATTATAAACTAGTACAGAGTACTGAACACATGTTTTTTCCTTTGTGATGTAGTGCAAAGATTGTTGATTAATATTCAGGATTTTTTGACATCTTCGCTTAAGGAAGAAGTCAAAATAACCAAAAATGAAAGCATGTTTTGCCATTTAGGTTCTGAATTCTCCCTGTTGATAAATTATGTTATCACTATCGCCCAATATTTTATTTATTTCCGTAGCCAACAGCACTTGCATCCAGATTGGTCTGCCCTTAAAATATTCATGTCAAAATATATTAAAATGTCAATACTTAATTTTCAAAAACAAAAAGAACCGGACAATATTAATATTAAAATGTGGCAGAGCCTCAATGCTGCCATGCAATGAATCTGTAATATCTGTAATATACTTAACTCTTATATTGTTTAGTAGTATTATCATTAAATGAGGAAGTGTGTGAATGAGTGTGCGAGTGTGTGAGTGAAAGTCCTTGCCCGTTTTCCTTGTTCACCCTTTCACCCTTTAAAAATTATCAGTGTATATTATTGAAGAATAAAATTATGAAAAAAAACATCGGTAAATACTGAAGTTAGTTTACTCTAGGAACCTGGTTCCTAGGTTTACTCAAGGATGAGATTAGTTTTAATGGCATTAATTTTGAGTCAGATTTCATTTGTCAACTTTTACCCATATCGGCTCAAACCTCTAGGCCTATATTTAGTATACACCTTTGAGCCAAGGCTTGGGTAACCCGGCGATGGTATGCGATGACCATCCCTTTAGAAGACATCTTTTTCGAAGAGTTTGAGCAACCAGATGCCATACAAAAAGGCACAGCGAACCTTTTACAGCACTTTGGCAAACAATAAAAAATAAGGACGATTGATATAATGATGAATTACGATGTAAACTCTTCAAAACATGACATAAGCAATGAATGTCTAAAGCAACCGATACCCCTCCATTCACGTCACTGACACATCAGCCAATCAACGATCTCTTTCAGAACTCAGTGTTTTGACCATGAATACGAATCGGCTTTTGTTTGGCACGCAAGTCAGGCACATGTGAGTTTTATTTGTATGTTAGAACCGAGTAACTGCAACATTATTTTGACTACAGTCCCCTTTTAAGCACACTTTTAATCTACTTTACACTTATTCCCTCATCAGGGCTCATAATGCACCAGAAGGGGTCAATTAGTGCAAAGGTCATCAAAACATAAGACATAAGATGTAATTTCTCCTACAGTTTAAAAGAATTCCTTAGTAAACAGGTTGTTGTCAATGATTTTCCATGACAATTCCTGTAGTATGCACTCGCAGAGTCCATTGTTGTCACGCTGTGACAATAATCTTTCCAATTCTTATTCATATTCTTTTTCTTTTTCTTCTTCCGACCAATTTTGAGGCTTAATAACTCCAAATTGGTTGCAGGCACGTTCTTTAAAATCAGCATGTGATTTTTGACAGTACATAAATTTTGATTCGTTATATAATCATATTCCATATTTCGCCGGAAGAGGTCGTTTTGTGCAACGGTCATATAATTTTCAAAATGCTAACTCCTTCAGTTTTAGAGCTATTCTTTTCAAACTCGGTACAAAGGTATAAGACAATAAGGCAATTAAACAAGAGCAACGCGGAGCGTTGAAATGCGCCCACAATTGCACCGCATACGGTATCCTTCTAGGGTTGTTTATTGGACCATAAAATGGCCAGTAGAGGGCATACTTTGCAAAATGGAAAGGCATGGTCATTGTCTCCTCAATAGGCTAGGGGCAAAATGTGAGTAATCTTCATAATACAAGCACATCCTATACACCAGTTGCTTAAATCACCACAGAAACATAGAATTAAAAACAAATTTACCAACATACGAGATTAGCACAGCATTAGAATGCCAGAAACAAATTTCTACTTGGAACTTTTCCTTCACAGTCACGAAGTAACACAAAGTATACACCTAAAGACCTATGAAAATACAGAGGTCAATGTAAAATACTAAAATTGCCACTAGAGGCAAATACTAAAATTGCCACTAGAGGCATACCGGTAATCAGAATCATCCTAAAGTCGTCATCGTCCGTTGTCAACATCACATAAATACACTTGCTAAATTTAGTAAAGATCCTGCAAACGGTTTGGGAGATACAGCCATGGGCGCAAAAAAACAAAACTGCCACTAGGAGGCGCCACAGTAGTCGAAATCGTCGGAAAATCATCGTCAACCGTCCTCTACATAGTAAGCACATACATGCCAATTTTCACAATCATCCTTTGAGCGGTTTGGTTGATAGAGGGGTGGAAGCACAAAAACAGACTCGAAAACAGTAAAAATGGCCACTAGGTGGCGCAAACTATGTCGAATCCATCCGAAAACGGCAGGATAGCGTCATCTCACTACAAGGTGCCTACATACCAAATTTCATGAAAATCCGTTCAGGACTTTTGAAGATACAAAGGTAAGCGTAAAAAACTAAAATTGCCAATAGGGGGCACACCGGTAGTCGGATCCGTCCGAAAGTTCGCACATGCCGTCCCATTCATGAATGGAACATATGTGCCAAATTTCATGAACGTATGTCAAAGGGTTTTGGAGACGGACGCCGGACGGACGCCGCCCGGACGGACGGACGACGGACGGACGGACAGACGGACGGACAGAAATGACGGCATAATGCGTCCACATATAAATATGTGGGCGCATAAAAATTACTTTTATAAGTCATCGGGTCATCCAATCAGGTTAAACAAGCCAAAGGTAATTAGGTGCAAACTCAGATTTTGAGCTAGACACTTCACATTCACAGGTCTGATTGACACAGGTAATTAAATTTGGAATTCAAAGTTTCAGGTCATTTAGTGCAAACATGGGTCATTAGGTGCATTTTGCTTCTGAAAATTTGACCTTTTCATTCACCAATTATTCTGATTTGTCAACTGTTAAACAACCGTGATTCTCAGCATTAAACACATTTTTCATGGGCTTAGCAATAATTCTCCTCAAGACCCTTATATTGCAACAAAGTCAAAGCCCTTGACTAGCTAAAACAGAACAGGCTGCATTGAACATCACAAACAGAACACAAACGTTAAGACCGTAACACAGATATTTATTAAATTAAATAATGACATGTTGTTACATGAAAATGAAAGCAGTGAGCATGCAAGGAAGTGTTTTAGAAGATATATCTAGCTAAAGACAAAGACTTGATATAAAGGCTAATGTTCATAGCGTATGTAAAACAATGTCTAAAGAATGTATGGCATAAAAATCTTTTTCAAATTTTTACACTAGTTCATGAATTCCATAAAATGTAACAAGGAATGTATTTTAAAAACAAATTCTAAGCAAACACTAATTTAGCAACTTCTACATAGAATGTGCTTATCACTGTATCATAACTCCAACTTTCTCATTCCTCAGGCTAAATCAAATGAAACAAACTCCATAACTTGTGAAAAATGCATGGCAATCCAAAATTTTCATGAATAATTGTATGTGCATTAATCATACTACATCACTTGCAACAGTGTTACCTGCAGTTTATTTCGAAGTCTAACTACCTAAGCCAGTATGAACGGTTTAGTTACCTGCAGTTTACTTCGACGCTCCGCTCAGATCGGAGTTAGGTCAGAATGAAAAGGCCTCAAAAGTAATAAAATATACTAAACAATATTTGCATTTACTTTGCATTTTTGGAATAGACGGACCATCAACCTTTGAATAGTTCAGTGACCCACAGTCTCCAACAAGTCACTAATCTTGGATTTCAGCCAGTCTGTTATTAACCTCTAAACCAGTCTTGGTTCATGTTTCATTCTACTTTCTGATTAAACCTCAGATTGCTGTCATAGACACACCCGGTCCTTTCAAGCATAGGCCCTCCTGTCTGCATTGCATTGTAAGGTGTTGTAGACAGATATTGTTTACAGACAATCTTCATTCAACCTTTAGTTCACGGACAAAGAAAATCCATAGTCTTAAAAGCCTTGAAACTCAGATTACCAACAGCTGAAACAAATGAATATTAATTTTAAAATGAATTTGTGGATAGTAGGATTCAGCAAATAACTTGAAAACGAAACAACTCTGACAGCCCGGCAAAGACGTCAGCGAGGCCAAATTTTCTATATTTTAGTGTAGATATCCAGTGATATCGCCCACGGAAAGCAGATGATAACATGGATCATTTTACGTAAAGATGCACTTGGATCAATTGACCTACATGTGCGTGGTCTCAAATCAACTTAGAGAAGCTACAGGAAAATCATGCTCAATCGACACAAATTTAATGTGCTAGTTGGCCCAAGAAAAGCAACTCCAGAGCGTCAATGGAAATTTTTATGCGCCAATGACGCGGGGCGCGACCTTAAAATTATACCTGCGACAAATACCCAACCACGAAAGCTATTGGATGCGAAAGATTTTCAATCAAATACAACAATGAACAACACCTCATCAGTCCAAGGTTGAAATCATTCCTAATAAGATTAACATTTTCCGAAATTTGCTGGGGAAATATTCCATCAGAGAGTTATCTCCAACAATGCAGTTCTGTCAACAACCTTATGCAACACAGTTTACTTAAAACTTTCCTAGCTATTTTTCATGAAACATAACTGGGGGAACCAACAGCGGAATTCTTCCCCTGAAATACCACATCCACCTAAACGATTTTCCTACTTTTCATGAATCCTACCATAGGTACTCGTTATGTATAATACATGGTTCTACAAAGGGCTGAACGTATGAAAGATAAATTTTGTAAGCCCGAGTTAAACAGTTAATTGCGCGCAACCGTAGGCAACGCGTCTCACGTCTTCCAAAATGGAAAACGCAGAGACTAACAGACCTTCCACCTGGGCAATCCGCGTCTGGATCGGCACTCAAGAAGTGGGGTGAGTCAAGACAAGAATCTTTTTACTTGCCCTGCAGTGTAATTACCTGTCGTTTTGAGGACACTCAATTTCGCTGAGTTGGCTTCTACTGTTAAGGTATCAAATCACTTACCTTGAAACCAGTGATGTTTCTGATAGGTAACGTGTTACAATCTACGAGAACAAACTTTTAATCATGCCTACCTCACCACATTTATTCCAGAATTTAGGACCCTAAAACACTATAAAATCTGTATTCGAGAGTCAACTATACTTAATGGGATAACTGAAAAATAATAAATTGTCTAATGTCAGTTACCAATGATAACTTAAGATCTCATGTTTTAAGTTGTGTAATTATTAAATGATACAAGCGCATCAAAATCAGATTGTTTGTGGCTTTTTGTCACTCAATTCAATGAATTTTTAGCGTTAGGAATGGTCTTTTTTGAAAAAAAAAATATTCAAAAGACTTCATTAGAAAGTACAGTTTTGATATGATTCGTAATAACTCAAGTCACTCTCAGAATCAATTACCCTACAGTATATGAAGTTATACTTGTTCATTTAGAAATGGCAGGTTTAGTTTTATAACAGGAACTTTTACAAAATTTGTAATTGATTTCCGGCACATCTGTACTACACTTCTGGTACCCGATTTTCAGTCACGTATGTCAAACATTACATGTAGGGCTTCTAGGACATTTGAAGCTGAATTTGAAACGAAAATGGCCACTACGTCCACCTTCTGGAATACTATCATTACAAAAAACAATTTGCATCCAGTCCATCTGGAACAACTGGTTATGTGTAAATTGCGTGGAGATCAGTAAAAATGTGACTTGTATCCTACAAACAAAGAAACAAAAAATTGGTGTCAGAGCAACATACTTGGCGAAATTGATGAAAAGACTACACTGGGGATGATGACGAGAGATGGTGGTGGTGATGATGATGATGATGATGATGATGATGATGATGATGATGATGATGATGATGATGATGATGATGGTAACAATAATGACCATGTTGATGGTGAATGCAGATGTAAAAATAAGTATGAAATATTCGTGTTCCGTAGGTACACTGTAAACCAACAAAAGTGCAGCAAAATTGAATCCAGATATTAACATCATCTTCAGAACATCGTGGATAAATTGAACACGAGACGTCCTATTGAAAAGAGGAAAACATCTGAATTAGTCGGTGGGCCAGATTTTGTAGGGCCTCTAGAAAATGGTTTTTGTTAATACATTAGTGGGGCAATTTTATTTTGGTGTTTTTTAATTCATTTATTAGAGTGCTTTCAAAATCTAAAAAGTTCCCACATATAAAGTTGCACATTTTTGAGAAATTTGAGTTTGAAGTTACATAATAATCACCAAAGAGCTTAGTAAACTTATATTTGTAAAAACAACAGTTTTGGCGACTTTTTTTGTAAAACAAGTAATATGGTCCCATCAGTGCCATTGTATTGAACAATATTAAATTCAAGTTACACGTTTTACTATTGTCAATTAATTGTAAACAGTGAAATTTAAAAAACGTAGAGACACCTAGTGGCAAAAATGCAAACTAAGTCTGAATGTTACTAGGAAGTTATTCTGGCATTGTCAGGCAATAAAAATAACACAAAACACTTGAGACTGGGCAAAATTTGTGCCTCAATGACTAAAACATTGACTAATGGTGTAAAATACAGCTTGTTTGCATAATACACCAGAAATATGTTATAGTACAAAAACAATATAGTTGAATGATCTCTGTGAATGTGCA
>NMRA01000418.1:183172-202497 GCA_002633005.1 Phoronis australis | reverse complement strand
GGGGGCCGCCATCTTGAAGAAGAGTGCAGCTACAGCCAAGAAAGTGGCCCTTTTTTATTTGCAGCATGTTCACAAATACAAACAAACCACATTCACTGAGCCTACGTGCAATGCCCACCTTCAAAATGCCCCCAAACTTGGCCTACCCCAAAATTTCTATATTTTTGGAGTGCAAATTGGCCGCGGCCGCAGCCTAACTATTCAGTGCCACCTTAACCGTGGTCATAAAGTCATGCATGTGAACTGACAATTACAGGTATAGACTAAAGTCCACTATACAATAACATACACCACGTAAGCAAATTTCCTGTTGAGTTTCAAGTGAAATGTCTCAAGCTCATCAAATTACGTTAGCAAGGTCTAACTCACTAAAAGGTTCCAATTCCCAACTTCACTTGAAATATTGAAAACAAGTGTTTGCATTCTACATAATACTTCTATTTCTTCCTTTAGAACTGGACCAAGACAATAGTAACCACTTAGAACAATTGACTCTTTGAATGTTAAAAATAGCACCCCAATGTTATAAAGCAAAATCTAAACTTAAAAAAACTGCAGTATTTTGTAAAATATATGGCACCAACAACTTTCTGCTTTGACACCGAGCATCATCATGAAGAACCAAAACTTACAACAATTGGTAAAGCAATTCAAAATTAAAATTGACATTTCCCAAAATATTTCATCTGTGCAAAACGTGAAATATGTTTTGCCTAGTGTGTAAAGTACTTTATAAATACAACAAAGTGTTCCTATTCACATTTACAAAACTATGAGTCCATCGTGACTTTGCTTGAAGGATATTCATTTTTTAACTTGTCCCACTTCAAAGTTATGGATTTTTTAACTTATACTTTTTGTATTGCTTGAGCCTTTGCAGTTATGTCTTCTAGGTCCAGGTGAAAACCGTCTTTCCTCTCAGAGCAAAAAAAGTCCATACAATATGTCCACACATTTGGCTTTTGATAGTATGTGTTATGAGGCATTGGGGCATTGGGGGTATAAAGAGCTGCAGGAGCAAAGTATTGGCTGCCAGAAAAGCAGAATCAAAGTGCGACTCCAAATCCTTAAATACAGGCTATTCAAGGTCTAATCAGCACTTGGGGTCCACACTTTTTAGAATATAGACTTGTCATCCTCCATTGACTTTGGCCCACCACAGGAATTGAGGACCGTCACAGTAGTGTTGGTGGTGGTGGTTGGCTCTCAAGTACTTTCATTCGCCATCTGAGTTTTTTCACTTCATCATTCATGTTTTCAAATTCTTCTGTTATACTAAAGAAAAATTGAGAAAGTCCAGTTAGATGAGATTAAGTAAATGAATAGGATTTTTTTATTAATTTTTGATTCGAAAATACAGAAATTCTTTCTTAGTTAATCAGCCATAACTTACGAACAATTAACATTTTGATTAAGAGCATTAATAAGGATGATTGTGCTAAAATCCGCTGCATCTTATGAAATTCCAGAAAAAGGAAAACTTCCAGAAAGCTTTTTTCCCTGACGCAAAAAGCAATCAGTAGAAAGCACGGATAACAATGCCAATTCAACATAATTTTCTCATCACGTGATTTCGCATCAATCTATATATAACCACATGGTTTTTTAATGTAACTGCAGTTTTCACTTGTTCCGGATACCAGAAACAGAAGAAATGTATGTGAGGCCACTTATTTAATTCTCTGTTAAAGCTCAGGGATTAAAAAAATTCAACAAAATGAATGGAAACTTTGAAGTACTTACGGTCACTAATAGACTTTCTCAAGTCAATCTTCACTACAGGCTATAATCCTCACTGGTTTTGCACAGGGGTCAATGTTTGCTCCACTTTCCTTCCTCAGTCATTCATGTCAGCCACTCTTGAGATCTGTGCTGGCTGATGACACTATACCATTTGTCCCACTGTGCTTTCAGCTCAAACTTTATGACTCTCTATAATCTATGTAGTGTGGCTCATGAAGAACAGAACCCAGGCAGCTGACCACTGGCCATGGCAAACCTCTATAATACACAATGCATCTCGTAGTCTTGTGTCTATTTCAGTAATAAGTGACAGTTTAACCAAAATAAAAAATAGTTCGCTTTGAATTAGACGGTGATGTTAGAATGATGACAAGGTAATAAAAACAAAAGATGAAAGCCTGTTCAATATTCTGTCTAAACTGATGGTATCGCCTAATTCCGTAAATTTTTCGAAAAAAATGACATTTTGAGTTTTTTTAAAGAAATTCAAATCCAAATAACTCAACAACGGTAAGTCTGAGAAAAAAATTGTTACAGGCCATTTGAAAAAATATCTTTGAAAGAATCCAAATGCAAAAAATCACGTCTTTTTCTCTTCCCGTTTAGAATCACACTCCAGCACGACTGAAAATGGGTCAACATGGGCCAGTTCCGCCATCTTGAAAGCAACTTCCGGTTTTTTGGCTTTGTATAATAGCATGTCATAAGAAACTAATACCTGTAAAAATTGGAAGGAATTGGTCTTATAATGCGCCCTCTGCAGGAGAAAACGTTTTTAGGCCAAAATTGAGGTGCGCATGCGCGATCGCCGATATTTCGGCCATCTTTAACCGGAATGAAACAATTTCCGGTATACCAATAGCAAACTTCCGGTCCATTTACTGTGCCGATTCTTAGCTTTTTACTTAAAAAATTGTAGCCTCCAGAAGCATTTGAACCTTTAAATGAAAACAAAATGGCCGCCACAGCCGCCATCTTGGATCCGATTTTGAAAACAATAGGCTTCCAGTACTTCCGGAACTACGTGTTATGTGCAATTTTTCATGTGGTTTTTGTTGTGTTAGAACAATTCCATTTAATATGTTAATGAGTTTCTCACAGTTTTCACCTCCCTGACCACTTTCATTGTTTTTATTTGGCAAATTCAATTTTGGCCAGTATTTTCCATTTCATTTTGTAGGCAAGACACAAACTATTTGACATTACTCTCTGTTCAAGAGTGTCATATGTGTAACCTGATCTCCTAAACAAGACCTGCTAGTTGGGACGAGTTTGACCATAGGCAAAGCATGATCAGCCATGGTTGTCAATCACTGGGAAAGGCGATCACGGTTGACCATATATTTCTGAGCATGTTTGACCATGGTTGAAAGCATAGTTAACCATGATTGCCTCTAATGGACCAAGACAACAATGGTTGACTATGGTTTGACCATGGTGACCATGGTCAAATGCCCAGTCAACCATGGTTGTCCATTTTAGAAATGGGCAACCATGGTTGACCGTGGTTTGACAGTGGTTTGACCATGCTTGACTATGGTCAGAAGCATAGTCAACCATGGTTGGCCATTTTAGAAGTGGGCAACCTTGGTTGACCGTGGTTTGACAGTGGTTCGACCATGGTTGACTATGGTCAGAAGCATAGTCAACCATAGTTGGCCATTTTAAAAGTGGGCAACCATGGTTGAGCGTGGTTTGACAGTGGTTCGACCATGGTTGACCATGGTCAGAAGCATAAGTCAACCATGGTTGGCCATTTCTGGAAAGGTAACCATGGTTGGCAATGGTTTGACCGTGGTTGACCATAGTCAGAAGCAAGGTCAAGCACGGTCAACCTTGTTTAACCATGGTTTAACCATGGTTGACTGTGCTTTGCCGTGCTTAACCATGGTCAACCATGGTAACATATTTCGCACGGGTTAGTTTGAAGTAAATATAAATAAGGATAAGGATTGGAATTCTATTACCGAATTCGCCGTAATAACCGACCATGCCCCGATGAGCCCCCCACGCGTTTTCAGACTTTGCTGAAATAAGCGCCCAGTCCATGAACGTGTGCGTGCGAACAATGACGAACCTACAGTCCTAAAACTTGGCTACAGTAACGTCTTCAATTTATCAAGAAAATTTTGCACGTTTCTTCTAGACCACCAGCGGCACTACTACGTTTGTATTTAGTCGTGACCATCGCAGTTCAAAGTAACACAGCGTTGCTACTCTCGCGACGACCGTGTCCCACTATGGTCTTACCTTTCAGTACAGACACATCGACTGTCTCATGAATGAAAATAACTCGGTGTTAAATGCACGTGGCCAGGAAGCGCGCGCTACATATATGAACCTGTCATCAAAGACATTAGTCGGGAACTATCCATTCATGAAACGGGTAGCATAGCATCGGTAAGAAATGACTATTGGCACTAATTTCCGACAATTCCTAATACTATAAAACATGTTTGCGTTATTTTTGAGATGGATTGTTTGATTAACCATAATTGGGGTTTTTAAGCCGAATATCTGATAAAATTACAACCGACAGTGAATGCTTACACACCCTTACACCGAAAATAGTTAGCTATGTACGCATCCAGCTACACGGAGACTAATATGGGCCTTACCGAGACAAAAGTCGAACGTTTTTAGCACATGAGACCGGCAAGTGCTGAATGAAACACGCTCTGGTTTAGGCCTACTGCTTGTGCAAATTTCATTTCTTTAGACACAATGCACATCTAGCTCGTTAGATTGCGTGGCTCTTGTCAAAAGACGGTCTCTGCTGTGGCAAATGAACTCTGGTGACACACACACGCTCGCTTACTCACAAACACAGACGAACTTCAAAACAAATGTCACGTGACAACAGCATGTGTGTTCGTCCAGACATTTTTCTAGCCGTGTTGCCGATCAAACATGTACATGGCACGATGTTGCACAGATTTGTACTAAAACCTGCCATTAATCCAGACTCCATGGGAACTTAGAAAAATCTTAGGGACGCTACTTAGAAAACTTAATGAAGATTTCAGGTAATTTGCTTAAGTCGAAACCATTTTTATTCAAGCATTGAAGTCGCCATTAAGACAGTGATTTTGCGGCAGTCAGTCGGCGAGTTTTCGCCCTGGGATTTCAGCACAATTTTCTGTAAAATGATCATAATTTAGTAGCAAAGTTTGATAGCAATGCACCACAGTTTTGTTGAAAGTCTTTCATAGATGACAGATACGTCACAGAGAGTAAATTTGATGAATCTTTAAGCTTCCGATTTCACCCGTTTTGGAGACCGGGTTTCAACCGCCTTCCTGAACCGAACTTTTCTAAGCGTCCTGGGCGGTTATTACGGCGAATACGGTATTAATGGACTTGAAGTCCCATGTTTCATGAGGCGCCATTTTTGTGTTGCAGCTTTCAGATAAGGGAATTTGGTATATTAATCCTTATGATGTATTGCATTTTAATCTTTTTTAAGCATTACATTAAATGCTCATATTGTACATCTCTGACTTCGACGTTGGCGGTTTTTGTTCCATACAATCAACTTTCAATGAAACCTAGTTCAAATTATTCTGTTAAATCACTGTGTTTTTCTATGAAGATTGCGGCTCAGCTTACATAAAATAGTTGCTTGTCTTGTACTCCGTTGCACGCTATTCTGATGACCCAGTGACAGCATCTGACAAGTCGTTTGTTCTCGAAAAATGTCTGCCTCCAGAGATCAACGTAACACAGTTTTGAACTTAAACACACGAATGTTTTCAACAAGATACAATTTTGCGGTCTGAGTTGAGTTCTTCGTACAGATGGACATAGTTATATTTGCAAATACTACAGTGCTTGCCGATAGTTCAGAAATAATCAATTTTTGAATATGGTGCTTGTCTAAACAAGATTTTAAATCTCAACCTCCTCGATTCCAAAAAGTAGGCGTACTCTGCCACAACTGTGAAGGCGTTCCTCACAATACCGTTAAAGCTGAACTTAGGAGCCCCTTTAAAATCCTATTGCAACAGAACTTGCTGTCCACTATGGAAAGCCCCATGACAAAATTGAGCAATGAATGAGATGATTTTAACATCCTTGATGTTAATGATGCATTAATTAGCACTTTGCTAAATATGTATTGTGTCCTCGTTAAATAAAATCAGAAATAATAATGATAATCATGATAACGAAAACAATAACGAGTAATTATGTAGTGACAGTAGTAATAGTATTAATAAGAAGTGGTAGCAATGTAATACTAATAAAAATGATTATAGGTAGCCAAATTCACGTCGTGTCAGCCCAGAGGGCATACCTATAGAAGATGTATACGAAAAGTGCATCCCAAAAGTGTTTTTTCATAGAAAAAATACTCTGCAAAATGGTGTCATTTTCGACAAAAGTAAAGGTGCCTTTCTTGAATTTCTGGAACGGCAATGTGCAAAAATGTGAGGTTTTACACAAATTAGTCTTTAAATGGGTCACGTTTTAGTACGAGCCCACTCTCGAAATGGGTAGGTATTCAATTTTTTGGGCGCCACTCCTCGTCTAAAAATACTCCAATACCTCCGGCCATGTCAGATACCACTTGTTTGTGATTTTGGTCATTTTCTTTGCAATATGACAACTTGTTACATTTTAGGAGAGGCTTTAACCAAGGTCAAATGTAACAGTTGTTACATTTTACGAAAATGTTATATTTTCTAGCGTGGCATGTCAAGCCGACAGAAACAGCTATTTGACGGACAGTATGTGACGTTTGCCGTGAATAATTATTTCAGACTTCTGCAAAAAGTTAAGCACATGTTGTCTGGTCCAAAATATTGTCCAGTGCAGATTCATGAACACTTTTGGCAACTATGTTTTAATTTGGTTTAAGAAATGAGCACAACTTTTGAAGTTAGGCAGTACTCAAAAAGTCCGGTGGCGACAACAGATGCGCGAATAGCTACAAGACATTTCAGTGTGTCACCAAATGGCTATCTAAAATGCTCATTAAGTACAGCAGATTTTGACAATAATGGCTGTGTTGCCATCAGAGTAGTCTTCGGTGAATAAATTTACAAATTGGTCGAGGTATGTAGCCCGACCTTGTCATAGCTAGTGCACAGACGTTTAGTAGCCATGCAGCGTTCTATATGGATTGCAGTTAATTCACCTATTGTCAAGCGGCCAAGTTCTAGGTCAGAGAGTTGTTCAACAAAATGTATGTTTGAAGAACTTAAATTCAGGTGTATTTGTGTTTGGAATGTTTGAGTCTTTGCCACTCAATGAATTGTGGAGGCTAAGGTTTACTTTAAGTGGATAGATGACTGGTGGCAATGGCAAACCTCTAATATCCGATATACATCTCTTACTTAGTGCCTATAGCTCAATTATGTAGTTTCAGTTCATGTAACCAAAATATTACTTTTTTCTCATTGCTCTGATGTGAGAATTTTAACACATAATCATAAAAACGTGTTTCTAAGTCTCAAGTAAATAAAATATGTTTGGTCAAAACACGATTAACTGACACTTGTCTTGGCAACTACATGCACATGCAGGTTTTGGTCTGTAACCCAACTCATTTTGAAATCTGTGCTCTACTACTTAACTTCCATAACCTTAACCAATTGAATCAGTTAAAAAAGCTTCCATTTTGTTTACAAGACTTAAAGCTACTCATTCATAAGTGAAACATAAATGTCACTTAACAAATCAAATTGACAAAAATACAATGTTGAAATCAAAAACTCCCCTTTTAATGTATGCAGTTCTTCACTATCCATGCAGAGTTTATGCTGGACCAAAACCGTTTGAAAGGGTTTGAAAATCTTAAAGGTCACTTTCCAGGAATGTAACCTTGACAACCAATTGGTAACATGTTTGAAACAAACATTGCTGGTAACTTGTTAAATCAAACCATCCAGAAATTCCCTAAGTCTTGAAATTCAATAGCCATTCAATTCCACGACATCCTGAAATTTTCTAAGTTCTCAAATTCGGTAACTATTCAATTCCGAACTGCCAAAATTTTTCTAAGTCCTGGAATTCAATAGCCATTCAATACAGAACAGCTAAAAATTTTCTAAGTGCAGAAATTCAATAGCTGTTCAATATAGCCATTCAATTGACGGCAAGGGAAGTGCCAATTGAATTTTCATTCAATAGACATATTCAATAGAAATTCAATTTTCTATTGAATTACAATTGAATCTCAATTGAAACTGATCCTTTTCGTATGGGTTGTACTTTCGCGTTCAAGGTAAGTTCAAAATGGCGGTGGTTCTTCAGGTGCGAATCGTGAGTGGCACGTTCATTTTAACTTTTTTTAATACAGATCGTGTATTAGTTATGGGGTAGGTACTTCTTGGATCCTTATAACATCCTCTAACGATGTAATAAGGGTTAACAACGTGTGAGACCAGGAATAAAGTTTGCCGTCTAAACTTAGTAACGGAGAGCTTGTTGACAATGATTAAGTTGACCCATAATTATTCAACACTGTCGCTGGAAATCAATTATGGCAATGCTGCCCATTCAAATGTGTCGAAGTTTTTCCAAAGAGTTTGCAACTACATGTTGTTGTAGATGTGCTTCTGGTGAATCATATGAGCCTCTGTTAGCTACTCGCTAACAGGCAATTGTCTATTAGCTGAATGGTTAGCATGCTTGCTGGTTTTATGGGGGTTACTGTTTCGATCCCCGGGTCGCGTAATCTCGGCTATTACTAATGTTAAAAGAGGCCATGTAGAAGTGTGGGGACATTTTATCATCATAACGAATTAAGGGGCCAATGCATGCCAAAACGTCGTTCAGATGTCAAAGTGTTTTAATTAGATAACTTGGGCGATCAATTGTAGCTAGATAGGTAAATTGGTGCTGTAATGCTTAATTTGTTCTTATTTCCCCAGTCCTACCGAGCACACCATCTATATCTGGAGCCCCGACGCAGTCTGGAACAGGACCAGCTGTCCTCATATGTACGGCAAACTTAGGCAAACCACAGGCATCTATGGTGTGGTCACGTCGGATTGGTAGCGGCGCATACAAAAATATAACGGAGAATGTTAAGATGACTACCGCCAACAACAATGATGGAACCACTAACGGCAACAGCACACTCAGGGTCAACTTAGATACAGCTGATGTTGGTGTACAGTTCCGATGTCAAGTGTCAAACAGGCAGGCTACTTTGTACGCTGAAACTGAGGCTGTTAAGGAGACCGGTAAGTTGCTATTTTAACTGTCATGGTACTTATTCCTGCCTTAGGCAACAATTTGCATTACTTAGGAAGTTGTTGTAATGAACCACGACTCTATTGCAACCTCCAAGATACATAGAGATCTGCTTTTTAATCCCCGTTGGCAATGCATAGTTTTACGTTTCTTTCATTACCTTTATTTCATTTGTTGTATATTTGAAGTCTTGGGGTACTAGTATCTTCACATTTGTTACAATAGCATTCTCTCTACGTTTCACCACAGCTTGAACCAATTGACTCCTAGAAAATGCCAGAGTTAACAATTTCAACTTCCAAAATTTCCCACCTCAAAACCATGAATTGCAGGTGGAAAAAATTATCCCTAGACTCGTCGCTAGGAGCTCTGTGCAATTATGTGTTTGGTTCCTGTTTGCAATTTTGCTTGTATTGCTTGTTTCTATAAATATGAAAGAAATTGAAGATAATCTGTTTGTTAATTAATTTCTGTTATGTTCAAGGCCAAGTTCTTTACAGAGTTTGACCACATTGCCATTGTGTCGACCGAACTTAAACATCTGGCTGGGGTTTTTTAATGCATTTGTTGCTGTGTGTTGCTCTGTGTTGCTGAATTTGCTTCTGGACTTCTGGCGGTAATGGCCTTCTGCGTGAATGTCCACCGACCATGTTCCTGAAATTACTATCGTATAACAAATACATACGCAGAAGAGCCTTATTTCTGTTTGTTAAGAAAAAGCGTAATGTTGGATCTGATTGACGGCATGATTGAGTCACATGGCGTAGAAAATAGGTCATCTGAATGTCTCAAATAATCCACGCTTCGAACGCTAGCTTACAGCTTACTCCATATAGTCTAGTGAACAACTGACCAGAATATACAATACAATGCACAAGTAATAAGACAACATGTCATTTTCTCGTCTGAGAGTAAAAATTACTATTGGTAAAATTCTAATAACAGAATGACTAAAATGGCTTACAGCAATTCCATCTGGGGACATTCATGTTAGGAAAATAACTATTATATCAATTGATAGGTGTCATTGATAGCTTTCATAGGATCAGATTTTACCCTAACTTTTGGTCTGACTGAGAAAATTGCCTTATGTGTGACAGAAAAGCGAAGAGAATTGGAATTTTTTTAATTGTTGACGTTGATTTTCTGTGAGTGGCATAAAGTTACATTTTTTGTTTTACATAATGTCTCAGTGGAATGTTTGCAAAGTACAAAATAATTTTTGAGGATATCTTCTAAGAACTTTTTGTGAGGCAGCTTGATGCATGTTTAAGTTCAGTTAATGATGGAGTTAATGACGAATGTACACTCTGAATTTTTAGTAATAAATTTTTTGTTGTTACTAAGATATCAATTCAGAATAATTCATACATTTGCAGTATTTAAGCTACATGTATATTGGTCTTTGCTACTTATTCAATGTAATTAAAATGTACTTACTGACTATTTGCACGGAATCATCACAGGTCGGACTATGCTATGAATATACTCTAGGATTTTAACTTTCCAAAGATTATGAAACAACCCCCAAAATCTTCACTTCCATTAGAAGAAGGTAAGCAACATAGATGGGAATGAAAGTGATAATCATTTTGTATTTGACAGCTGTTAGTTATCAGGAAAATGGTTGTTATGTGTTAAATAGAATACCAACTCAAAACTTAAATAAGCAAATGTGGCTGTCAAAATATCAAATGTGAAATAAAGTTTCAATCATTGCCAATCATCACTGTAATGAGAATGCATTTTAATCATTTTTTTTAAATTAGAGCTCACCCTCAGCTTGTACAAACGTATTTTCTGGGCCATATTGTTGATGTTTCTGACCCATGCCCATGTAATAATGGCTATGTCTTATCACAATACGCGCAGGTACATTTATGATTTTTTTGATCCACAGTGGCATTTTTGAGTTTCAGTGAATATTCCAGCAGATATTTATTCTTCTTCCAGTTGCATCCCTCTGTTCTTCCCAATGTCTCCAACAGTTTCCTCTATCCTTTCTAAACGCCGGTTTACTTTCCTCGAGGCTCAGGAGAAAAAAGAAAAGCCCAATTCTTAAAAAGATCCTGGGGATCAAAAATATGAAAGATGAGACAATGAATGAGATGAAATCATTTCATACAAGCCACCCAATGACTCAATGCACTGAAAAACACAAAACGAGTGACTACTACAGTGAGGATGTGAAAAAGTGCTCTGTAAAGTAGGCGGTAGGTTCCTACCGCTTAAAAATGCCTACTATCAGCTTTTTCAACACAAAACACAGCCTGGCAGGTCAGAGCAGAAATAAAATGTTGATTCCAGCGCAAAAGCAACTTGAGATGCCTTCCCTTAGGTCTTGTTATGATGGTCTAGATTACCTTTGGAACTTTTTCTATGGATGTTTTTGCATCTTGATTTTACCGAAAGCTAAGCATTTTTGCAAACACAAGATACCAACAAAAAATAGGTTCATTAAATTAACATTTTGTTTTACCTTATTCGCTGTAATAAGCGCCCATGCTCCTGTAACCACCCCCAAGCGTTTGCAGTCTTTGCTAAAATAAGCGCCCAGTCCATGATTGCCGTACGTACATGCGAAAAGTGCCTTCACCTACAGTTCTAAAATTCTACACTAACGTCTTCAACTTATCAATAAGATACTACAGTTTTGAAAAATCACTGATGAACCGGTACTGTCCTGTGATCTCTTCTATTGATAATACCAGGCATCAGTTGTACAGCATTGCTTTAGGACTGTTCCAACTATTTTGACAATTTCAAAACTTTTATGCGCCAACATAATTACATGTGTTTGCATTTGCCGTCTTCTCTGTCTGGGCGTCCGGCGTCCGCAGCTGTATATCCTAAATACTCACAGGATCGTGATCAAATTTGGCAGATGTATTCCTATAAAGCTGACAACAGTCGACAAATTTCGGATCTCTCCCACTACCGGTGTGCCCCCTAGTGGCAAATGTAAATCTTTACGCTTATCTCCCTATCTTCGGAGGTCCTCAACGGATTTTCATGAAATTTGGCAGTTAGGTAATGTCTTAATGAGATGATGCCATCAGTCTGTTCTGGGACAGATTTGAGGTATTTTGCGGCGCCTAATGGCAATTTTTAATGTTTTCGAGTCTATTTTGGCATCCGCCCTTCTTTCAACCAAACTGCTCTAGGGATGATTTTGAAAATTGACGTACCGGCTTATGTTTTTACAGTGAAGACTGGGCAGCTGAGGACGGCTTTCCGACAACTTTGACTACTATGGCACCTCTTGTTTTTTGCGCCCATGACAGGATCTCCTAACCCAATCACAGGTTCTTGATTAGATTTAGCAGATGTGTTCCTTTGAAGATGGCGAAAGACGACGCCGAATTTCGGAAACTCTAGTTTTTTACACTTATCTCAGAAAAGTCTGTATTTTCGGAGGTCCTCAAAGGATTTTCCTTACATTTGATTGGAATCTATTCGTAAGATGATGACATCTGTCCATTTTCGGAGAGATTTGAGGTACTTTGCGCCACATAGTGGCCTATTTTAATGATTTCAAGTCTGTTTTTCGCGTCCGCTATTCTATCAACCAAACCGCTCCAGTGATGATTTTGAAAATTGACATATATGTTTTTACAAATGCATCTGACGATAATTTTCGGACAACTTCGAGTATGTGGCACCTCTTGGTGGCAGTTTCATTTGTTTTTGCGCTCATGGCAACATCTCCTAAACCCTCGCAGGATCTTGATGAGATTTAACAGATGCGTTTCTATGAAGATGGCGATAGACGACGAATTTCGGACCTCTCTGACTTTGGTGTGCCCCTTAGTGGTAATTTTATTTTTTTACGTTTCCCTTCAAAGTTCGTCATTGGATTTTCATAAAATTTGGCACATAGGTATACAGTGAATATTAGTGAGGTGACGATGTCGTCCAATTTTCTTCACTGTGGTGCCTCTTAATGACAGTTGTTTTTTGCGCCTATATCCTCTTTAGTGACAGGTTCCTTTCTCGTTTTCCTCGGTTTCTCAGAAGTTTCTTGGCGGATTTCAAGAAATTTGGATAGCTTCGATGGTTTTTGAATGGATTCGACATATTTTGTGGCATGTAGTGACTATTTTTATGTTCCTTATCAACAACCCTAGAGAAACACCGTTTGCTGTGCATTCATGGGCGCATTTCAACGCTCCTCGTTGCTCTTGTTGCAAATGTTGAGAATATGGTGCAACGAATGCGGAAAACAGAATAGACTGTGCATTGACGTCCTACGTACAGAAGGGTCCTTAGTTCGAAGGGACGTTGTGTTTCTGTGTGTGTTTTTTAACTCTAATGCATTTAATAGATGTGTCTATGACTATTGAAACGACGTCAACATTTCGTTTATATTATAATGATATGGTTGAAGGTTAATTCTTATTTTCAAATTGTGAAAGCATTTTTATGCGCCCACATATTTTGAGGGTCCTCTTGGAAAGCAGTGCTATCACTGAAGAGGCCACCCTCATTTTAAATATCACAATAATAAATAATAAGTAAATAAATAAATTTTTATGTGGTGGCATATTGCCCTCATCTCTGTCTGGGCATTCGGCGTCTGTCGTCCGGCTTCCGCAGCTGTATCTCTTAAACCCCTCACAGGATATTGATGAGATTTAGCAGATGTGTTTCTATGAAGCTGACAACCCAAGACGACAAATTTCGGACCTCCCTGACTACCGGTGTGCCCCATAGTGGCACTTTTAGTTTTTTTATGGTTATCTCTGTATATTGGGATGTTCTCAACAGATTTTCTTAAAATTTTTGAGTTAGGCATCTATTAGTAAGATGATGCCTCCTCTCATTTTCAAAGGGATTTGAGGTACTTTACGCCACCTAGTGGCCATTTTTTACTGTTTTCGAGTCGTTCTCTCCATCAAGCTGCTCTAGGGATGATTTTGAAAATTGACTTATATGTTCTTACTGTGTTCAGCGGAGCTGTCGATGATTTTCCGATGACTTGGAATACTTTGTTTGCTTTTTCACCCAGGGCTGTATCTCCTAAGCCCCTCACAGGATCTTGATGAGATTTGGCAGGATGTGTTCTGATGAAGGTGACGACGGATGATGAATTTCGGTCCTCTCCGGCTACTCGTATGACCCCATTGGCAATTTTAATATTTTATGGTTACCTCTGTAGATTTGAAGGTCCTCAACGGATTTTCATAAAATTTGGTAGTTAGACATCTATTAGTGAGACGATGCCATCCACACTTTTTCGGACAGATTCAGTTGTACTTTGCACCACCTAGTGGCCATTTTTACTGTTTTTTGAGCCTGTCATTTGGCGTCCACCGTTCTCTCAACCAAACCGCTCTAGGGATGATTTTGAAAATTGGCATATAATTATGTTCTTAGTGTGAAGAAGGCAGCTAAAGGTGATTTTCCGATGGCTTGGAATACTATGGCATCTCCTAGTGGCAGTTTTGTTTGTTTTATCGCCCATGGCTGTATCTTTTACATGCTCTGCAGGATCTTTATTGAATTTTGCTGATGTCTTTTTATAGAGTTGAAAACAGAGGATGACGACTTTGGGGCAGATCATGCTACTGGTGTGCTCCCTTAAAGGAGAATGCCACCCGATTTAATTAGTCTTTTTTGCCGTCTTAATCGGTCTATATCCACATAGCCTCGCATACGGTCGATCTTACCTTGCCAAGTAGTGTCGCGTTGACCTGTGAGGAAGGTGAGAAACGACGCTAGCGACGTCAATGGTTCATATGCAGAGTGAATGCCGCTATGTTGCGGTACATCGTTCCCGCTTGTCCGAACTAAGCAGCTGCGAGGAAAGGGGATATATCATTTTTTTACTTTCTTGGGAGTCCGAAATGCTTAGGAAGTGGCTCATGGTAGTGGCAAGAATGAAATGTACGCTGTAAATAGCAAGTATGAGGCCATGAAACATCTCCATGTCTGTGGCCTGAAGACGTCAACATTGCCTGACGAATGCCGGCTTACCAAATAACTCCATACGTTCCGTTGTCTGAGGTTGTTCACGGCGCCTCTCTACTATTTCTTCATCACTGTATTCCTGTTCGAATTGATAGCCTGTAAAACTTAACGATCCACCAGCGAAGTCGGGACTGATGAGCTCTAGCTCGTCCTAAGCCGGGATTGCGAGTTGCCATGTTGGTGTTTATTACTGAGCGTTCTGTTTCAAAATGAATTATTCTCTCCTAACCAATACTGAAACTGAAACAAAGTCTGTCTCATTAGATGCAATTTGTAATGCCTTTGGAGTGTTCGTGAGTGCAAATGATTTGAGAAGCCAGCAATGAATAAATCACTGCGTTACCGGCTTGAGCTGCAATAAAACTAATTGACGGCACACCGAGGCCGCGTGAGCTCAGCTAGTGTTTGCTGACAGAAACTGTTGTGAAACAACTCGATTTCCATCCCACAGCCAGGTGTTAGGGAAATCTTTATTTACATTTACATTAATCAAAATAATGATTGTCAATGCACAACTTCTGCCCTGACGGTGCTGTGGCCAAAGCGGAACATGAATTCGCGGCACCCGACGAGTAAGTAGATTTGCAGCTTCGTGGTAATTCACCAACATAATCACGTGTACATTACTTTGGCTCACTGAGTATAGTAATTTCTTGACTGAAAGTTTAGTTTCCACTGAACTTTGGCTGGTTCATGTTTGTGATGTCTGATCAGTTTCTGAGCCACTGGCCCGTTCGGGATAACGAGTCAATCCGGCCGACCTCGACGTGCCTATCGGGCTCCGAGCCACTGGCCACGATAAGAAGCGTTTTGTGTTTAGAACTCAAAAAATCACAAGTCTAAATAACACAGATCTAGGTTCTCATGTCTGTATCTCACGGAAAATACTTCGAAATTATCTCCGAACAGACTTCAAACTCCTGCTACGGAGCTTATTGGCCTGCCGAACTTTGTAGGCTACAGTGTGTCCAAATACCAATAAATCCGTAAGAGCGAAATAAAACAACACGTTTTTATTAGAACTCGGTGTATTTTTAAGGGTTTTACATCGAAGGTTGATGATTTATTGGTGTTAAACGATGACTTCAAGCGATAAGCTGACACCTAAGTAACCCGTGTTGTGAACTGTTGAACAGACTGCGTGTGAAACTGATGACGTCATTGGATAATTTCAACACCTCCGTCTGCCGTCAGGTGTCAGGTAACGCAACCGTACGTGTTGTTATGCAGTAGAACTACTCGATCTAAATTGATTAAAATTAAGAGTGAAGTACGGCTCACAGCAGGCAAAAATGCCCAGAGGGGTGATAAACCCAATGTCACCGATTTGAACCATACTATGCATTTTAGTTACCTTTGGGATGATAAACAAAACGGTAAAGTCCAATCTCACTTTACCTTGTTTAAGTGGGAGAAATCAGGGAGCCTGTATTTTGGGGGTATGCCATGCAATGAACTCGCCGAAAATGCCTTATTTGCACTGCACAATAAAAAAATATCAGCGCACGTGATCATTATTTGTTTGTAATTTTTAAATAAAGCAAGTGTTCGGCTTTACAACGATGTTAAACAATACTCATTAACTCTGCCGCTAAGTTAAAAATTTCAGGCAAAAAGTATAGAGGGGTCAGAGGTTAACAAGGCATTGCAATTTTGCCACACTCTGAGCCCGTATATCTCAGCTGGCACAACACTGGTCAACACCAGACTTTTACACAAGACGTTGCTGTTGATTAATACAATAAAATTTTCTGGCGCTGAACATTTTTCTATATAAATTGCAAGATTGCGACAACCACCTGAGTAGAAATTACCTTCAATACCGATACCTGTTTGGAACATTACAGCACCAGTAAAGTGCATAGTTTTGATTCAAAAGTTGATTTATCAATAATTACTTATGTGTCATTAAGTCAGGCGCAATTGTTTAAGGTATTTTTCCTTTTTAATTAAAATTCCGCGTTTTTTGTGAACCCAGTGTCCAACAACAGGTGTCACTTTAGTGGTGGCAAAATGGTTCCGGTTGGCGAATCCTGACTTTCTGTGTTATCTGCTAGTATGATGGAGTGTGATGAGGTGTATGGAAGCTCAAAAGAATGTCCTCTGCACATATGTGAAATATTGATGCGGCATAAAGTGAGTAGCAAACCACCGCACCTACAGACTGTGCGGCAACTGATTTTGGCAAGAGTCGGACAATTTACATATGCGTGTTCACCGGACCCGTGTCACGCCTGTGTGACTGCGTCCAAGGCAAGGACAAGAAACCGGGCTCATCTTGGAATTCTGTGGAAACCATGTAGACTCTGCAAACACCCATTTCATTAGTGGTAGCTCGCGTGCCAAGCCTGAAGTGGGGATGCTGGTTGAAATGTCTAAAGTCAACTTACTTTCACAGGAACTCAACAATGTCAATGCATTTGTGTTCTTTCCTGTTGGATCTGGTGAGTACTACTACTGCTTTGTTTGAATTTGAGGTTATCACGATAGCATTGTAGCGGTAATAGTCAGTTTTGTGGATACATGATTCGAGAACCAGTTAGCACCGCTAGAAACAACAGATGTTATTCTAATACAGTACCCTGCAATGCAAGTTACTGGTCCCTCCTTTCAGGAAGATCACAAACTGTGTGACCATGCATGTACCACAAAAATGTACTTGTTTTTGAACATGTAGTATAGACAGAGCTTTGTACACACTGATGAAATTTAGTAGTCCTATGCCTGCATCACTGTACACAACTGATTAACAGTCTTGTGTTCCTAAGGGCAAATCAGTGATATACCTGCCCTGTCGCCGTTGTTGGAGTCTAGGCTACCCTAGAGCTATTCAGTCCACTTACTAGTAGCGTCTTGTGTTAGTTGTAAGTTTAGTCTGAGATTATGTGCACCTAGTGACCTGTACTTGTTGCAAGCGGAAAATGCAATATCTCATTGACTTTCACTTTTCAACAACCGATATTGTTGTGATGCGTCTTCTTTTTAGTTCATTACAGGAAGTATTTTTCTATAGATATATTGATGAATGCTCTAGTTATAGCATTAAAAATTCCAATTTTAACTGACAACCTGCATGCTGGAATTTCGTTTCATTCAGCTGTCAGTGAATTATGTAATTCTGGAAATCATAGCGTGTCGTTATGTTTTATGAGTACCACTATGTTAACATTTGTTGTCTGGATATGATATTCATTTGATGTGTCCAAAGGAATCCAATCAAACTGGCAAAAATAAATCAAGTACCCACAGTCTTTTTTCTTGTTGTACTTATGGTCGTTTTACATATTACACTCCATGGGTCAAATGAATTATCTCAGCTAAAATCATTGGATCACTCAGCGGCAGTCACACCTGTGTAGTGGCTGGGCTCTGCAAAGTTCTGCAAAAAGTTTATTATTCAAGAGTGTTACAACCTGCCTGTCATTTTACAGAAAGTAGAGCAACAAAGCAGACTACACAGGCGATCAAGATGGATGAGCAGTTTCGGGAGGAAGGCTGGCTGACACTACAACAGGATAAAGGTTTCTTTTCACGTTTGGCTGCCTTGAACCGCGCTGGAAAATGGTCAAATGAGGGATATAATGAACTTGACAGTCAGTGATGTCCAGTGATACTCCGGATTTCATCTTTGTTCGAACATTATACAATCTGTTGGGTTGTCTGAGTGATTTAACCAGTTGTTATTGATGTAATATTGTAGAAACTGAGATAAATGCAAAATGCAATATAGCAACACTTGCTGTGATTTTGGCAGTAAAATTTAGGATGTTTAGTCAGTGTTCTGGTTGAAACTTTGCTGTCCAATTTATTTAAAGATGCTGGTATTTCAGTTTTCAAATTCATATTACACTCAGTCTCTCTTAACTAAAAAGCGAAACCTTATCTGAGTGTTAACTTATGTACAAGCTTAAGGAAAGGTAGTGACTTAGGCATACTTGAATCAATTCACTGGCATTTAGATCAAAGAACACATTTGCATATCTCATTTTTCCATGCTTCTTTGTACCATTTAACTGGATGACCAGTGTTAAACCCCTAGATAAGTCACATTAAATATCATTTTGACTTTCAATCTGTTCCAACATTGTTTTTGCAGAATGATAGTTACTTGTATGGTATGTGATGATGAGTTAAGGGAGGTGCCGAGGTCACCTGTATTCTGAATTGTTAACATCAGGAGTGTCATGTTTGAGCCAATTCACTGGTATTTAGATCTTTTAACACATTTAGACATCTCATGTTTTCCATGGTAGTTTGCATAAATTAACCAGGCAATGAGTGTTAAACCAGATTCTGGTCGCATTAAATGTCACTTACTTTAAAGTGGTCCAACATTGTATATACAGACTGGGGAGTTACGTGTACTGTATGGGATGAGGAGATACATGTAAGCGAGATCACCTGTATTTTGA
>NMRA01000418.1:144434-175288 GCA_002633005.1 Phoronis australis | reverse complement strand
GAATGGATCAGCTAACCATGGAATCGTTTCAAAGTGATTTTTCCTAGCAATGTACATTTCAGACCGGACATTTAGCCTAACATGACAATGTAAAAGTATTGTGAACGACATGAGCACATTTGATTCGACTAGTTTCTGAAACTATTTATGTCCTTGAGTTGACAATCGCTACCTGTTTAGATATTTCAAGAGGGCACCATTTTAATAATGGTGTGTTCTGTCGAGTGGCTACATTGTGAGCAACATCGAACCCTCTTTTATATCATTGCATGCCACCACCCTGAATTCAATGTAGCAAAAACCAAATGATGGCTTCAGTTGAAAGTGTCTGACGTCCACGGACTTGGATGTGACGAAAGAACATATCCAGCGCGTTTGCGGCATGTCCACCAAAAAGCGAGCTTTTTCTTTAATATGCCGTACCATGTATGCGCTTCTCCCGTGTCCCGAAAGTGAATAGAGCCACAGCTTGATCAGTTACTGAGTTGTCACAACCACCACACACGCAGTGCCATTGTTTAAAGGCAACCTTTTTTCATGTCTTTTTTACCAAAAATAAGGTTCGTTGGTTATCCCAGACATATTTTTCCCTTAATTACAGCTTTTCGTAATTTGATTAACTATTCGTTCACTGCTCTGGAAGTGACTTTTTGGGAGGCAAGAAGTTCCCCCCATTTCTTTTCGTATATTCTGACTGTGAGAGCTGCCCTGTCGGTCATTTTTCTATTTCGCGGTTTTGATAAGTACGGTCATCGTGTGCTTTTGTTTACGAGTCAGTCAACATGCCACACTGTTGCTGCGAACCGGAATGTACTCATTATCGTCCCACGGACAGAGGAACAACTGTCCCACTTGCCCGAGTGTTCGCGGCACACTCCCACTGATAGTGACTTGTGCACGCAAACTGCTTACACCCTGCCGTGTGACACAATCGCCAAACACCTGGCACCTTCTAAATAGCTCCAATACTTTAGACAAGTCTACAATTAACTTATCAAAGTTTGGCTCACCGACCTGTTCATTGAACGACGAACTGTCCTCTTCACTGGGTGGCGAACGGGGCCTGTATTCACTCGTACTCAATATCACAGCAGGGCTGCTTACAGGTTTTGGGCCATAATGAGTACATCCCGGTAGGCAGCAACAGTCTGGCATGTTGACTGACTCGTAAACAAAAGCAAACGACGACTGAGCTTGTGACAACCGAGGTAGATCTATGACTGACTCATCAACGCTCATATAGTCAGACTACGGGAAAAGAAATTGGCGCGAAATCCTTGCCTCCTAAAACGTCACTTCCGGAGTAGAAAACGAATAATTAGTCAAATTACGAAAAGCTGTAATTAAGTGGTAAATATGTCTGGGATAATCAACGAACCTTATTTTTCATAAAAATGGCATGAAAATATTTTGCCTTCGCCTTTAACACATGCCGGCCATAATACACTTGAAAACGAGCAGCAGTATCACACGACTTATCTTGCTAAACACAGTGCATGATGAATAATGATGTAATCGGTTGTATCTATTCTGCGTGATATGTATCGACCAAAAAATCATAATTCTTCAAGATCTGCGAGTTGAAAGGAAAACTAAACTTGATTTTGGCATAACAGGTACTAAAATGACTTTTCAATCCCTGATTCAGAAACAAAATAATTCTTTGTAGTGATCGGCAACCCTCACTTGTTATTGAACATTACTTCCCAGAGTATTACATCTTGTTGAAATCATAGATTAAACACTCCTGTGTTGTTAATGCAGATCATAGAATATAGTCTATAATTTTTGATGCAGATTAAGTCTTTTGACATGAAATACATTCGTGAGTCAGTATCTCAAATGATACGTTTTGTAGAAAGGGAGGATTTTTAACACGGTGGGTCTTAGGTGTATTCTTTTCGTTCTTTCGTAAACATGTACAGCTATCAAATTGCCCAGCTTAAGACATCAACTTCTAGTTATAAGACTTATTCTTGCTCAAATTAGAGCTAAGTCTTGTGCTCAAAAAAGGTAATATTTTTGTTTGCGAACAGGCTCCATGATGATTTGTCAAGACGGGTCACTTGGTGAGGTAAAAACAGTCCCATGTGATAACGAAACCTTCGGTATTTCTTTCCAAACCCCCTTATGCAGTTTCTCGTGTTTTAAGTAACTATGCCCATTGTTGCACACGCACTCGCACACGCACATGGACACGCACACGCATATCAATGTCGACTCGATTTCGTTACGCTGTTCGATCATCAAACTTTTTAAAATTGTGAAGTAATAAAATTACAACAGTATAAGTAATATTCATTATGCTACCAGGTCCCAAACGTAACATTCGGTACAAAACTGTTAATTATATGACACTTTTGTCTCAGTTTTCAATCGCTAAATATTACATTGTCTGCAACCCAGGCGCCGATTCCTCGGTAACTACAATATCAAGTATTTCTTGTTCTTACTTATAACTATTTTCCAGGAAATGTTACAAGCTCATTGCACAATTACCGTTGTTTTCATCTTTTCAAGTTACACTAAAACTCCTTTGTACTAGAAAAAACTACCAAAAAATGATCTTAGGAAGTTGAAGCGTACGGGATGTATACAAAAGTTACCTCGATTGGCGTAGATGAAGTATTATCCGACTCGACATTATTCTGCGTGTTGACCTCGAACCTCGGTCTCGGTCAATACAAGGAATAATATTTCGGGGATATCACTTCATCTACGCCACTCTCGGTATGTTGGTTTCCTATAATTACACAGACGTTTTACGCCAGATTCATCATAATCAATGCAGAATATAGTCTGACAGTATTTTTGGTTGTATTGTTTTGTTTTGTTATTATGTTTGATTGTCATGACCCCTGAGTTGAGTACAATGATGATGTAATTTGTTTACTACAGAATAGTATGGAACTTTCTAGTAGACTGAGTTCAGTAGTGATGATGTAATTTGTTCACTACAATATAGTGTGGTACTTTCTAAAAGACTCTAGCATTACAGTGATTAATACAGTCTAGAATACTCTAGAGACTAGTACATGTTTATAGAATGGTTGGGTAGATTCAGGGAAGTTCTAGAATGTGCTTGAATTGATGAAAAGTTCGAGAACAATGCATTAGACTATCAATACACAAGCACGGGTTTGTGTTAGTGAAATCAAGTCAGTTTAAGTGAAGATTAAGTCAGAGTAAGAGAAGATCAAGTCAGTTCATCAAGAATGCTGATCAGGAGAACTACAGTTGAGTTGCAGTGAAGAGAATCAACAGTTACAGCGATAGTCAATAGAGAGCCAGCTTAGAGACAGCAGGTTATTGAATCGACGAGTATAACAGTTGCTGAACGTGTCTCAGAAGTTCATCACAAGTAAAGGCTTCGCAGCGCTGGAGCATAAACAGATATTACTTCGGACGTTTTGTTTGAGTAGGCATGTGAACACACGGTCGGGATTAACTTGATAAAGGATTAACTCGAACCAGTCTTCAGGTCAATCGGCGCACCGAAAGCTATTAGCACTGGTCTATAACACGGGGAAAAAGGTGACAATCAATGACAATGTCTAAAAACGGCGGCTTGTTGCTAGCTTGTAATTCATGCGTGAATTTTTCTTAAAAGCAAGTTTGATCTCCTTCAGCTCATTGTAGTTAACGATCATAGATTTATCATCAACATGTCTGAGGTACATTGTAGTCCTCTCAATAACTTTAGTTGCAAGGTTACACACGTAAAATTCAGCGGCAAAAATGTTGGTCCGAGAGACACCATTGCTTTGTAAATATAGTTTTCCGTCAATATTGTTAAATGGTACTTTTGTCGTACAAAGTAATAGCAAAACTAGTAGTTCCATGTTAGGAATGTTAGGAGCCACTAATACGTGACTTTACACACAATTAAAGAAATTATGGTTTCTACAGTTTCGACAACAGGAATGTTAATGAATAGGTTTTCAACACCAAGAGATGCTGGATAGACATTTGGCGTTGTGTTAATACATGTAGATCGTAAAAACTCTGAAAAGTCATCCCAAGATTTGACATTGTACATATATAGTAAGCAGGGGCGGATCCAGGATTTTGAGCTAGGGGGGCTAGTTCAGAGTATTAGCCAGGACGTTGCCCGTGAAACTTTCGCACCCCCGAACTGCCAAATGGAATCTGTAAGATTTTTAGGGGGCCACGGCCCCCTTGGCTCCCCTCTAAGTCCGCCACTGGTAAATACTGTTTGATGAGTTTATCTAATGTTTCAGCTACTTGGCACGTAGGGGTTCGCATTTGAGAAATGATGGGTTTCCGTGGATACCCAGGTTTATGTGCTTTGGGTTACCATAGAAGCATCCTTCAGAACCCCCCCCCCCCAGCAAATTGGAAATGGGGCTTACTTAATTCTTGTGAACGATAGCCACCTTAATTAAACTGCGTTAGTTCTTAATGTTAATACATGGGGTTAAGATTTATACTCTGAAAATTTGCCGTGTTGGCGATGATGTCATTCAGCTTAGCCTGGTACTCAGACTTTCTAATCACAATACCATCATTGTCCCGAAGTTGTTTAGCGGCAGCACGCACAATGGTTAAGACGCTTTTGGAATTTCTTGAGTTGGATCTGTTTTTGTCCCTTCTGCTTTCAGTTTTTCTTTAATGTTCTTACTAACATTAACAAAGCCGTCTCTCTTAAAGATTTCAATATCATGGTATAGTTTTACCAAGTTCAACATGTTTTTGTACGAATCAAATCGAGGTTCAAGGTGTACACTCATCGCTAATGACAGAAATTATGTTCATCATCTGTAAGTTGATGACAAATTTATTTGTTTTTCGCTCTTGTGAAGGTAGCACCTTTATTTAAATTATCAAGGCCTTTTAATGACCGTGTTTGTAGACTTAGTCTCAGTGCTCATTTTCAGCATACGAGTGGATACGTTGCAAAATTTCATGCATCCTAAATGATTTTTTGCGTTTCCTTCAAATTGACGCCATACTGTTTTGATTTGACTAGTCAAATTGCTGTTAGCTTTCGCATACCGCCACCAATGTGTTTTGCAACAGTTATTGCTTCCTGTACTCATGTGTTTCATTCAAATTAAGCTGTCCGTTAGCCTTTGATAGTTTGTTTAACAATCTTTCGTGTCGTTTACATCAATGTCTTTCGTCGGCGATAGTGGCATCACAAACACATACTCATGGGCGCACCCAGGAGGGTTCAGAGGCTCGATCGAGACCCAAATTGACGAATTTGGCGAAAAAAAAGTTTCCGTGTAAACGAGACAAAAGTCCACACGAATTCTGCGCTAAACCTAGAAGCCTGTTTTTTTAGTCCCCGTTGATTTTTGTCGAAAGGTCCACATACCAAAAACTTCGAGACCCCTCCCCAATGTTTTAGGCTGGGTGCGCGAATGAAACTGATGAGTGAGAGATTTTGCAAAGCGACGTGAACGAGAATGATCAGGCATATATAATTCGCGTCATAGATGCCATTGTTGGTTGTAATCCCGATAGTGTTTGCATATTTTACACGAATTCAGGCAGATTCGCGTCGTTTTAAAGGCGAAACCTGTGGGCCCTGGATAACTCTTAATTATTTAGCAAGACATAAAAATGATTTTTTATTTAGAAAGGATTCTCAATCTTTCTTCCCAGCTTGAGTATGAAGTGAGCACGGCTTTTTGTCTACCGGCTATCAGTAAATGCTCTTTAGCCGGGTTCAATGATGGATTTTAACAGATATGATTTTGTGTTGTCAAACGTTTTACTTGCGCAATTTGCTTGCTTCTGTTTATTTTATACAGCAACGGATAAATTTCACTTTCTATTAGTTAATCGTTTTTCGCCAGAGTAACGACTTCTTTCACAAGTACATGCAGTCGATCCGAGCCGCAGATAGCAGCGCTATCTAGTGATAACTCGGAGAAACCACACATTGGCGCCCTTTTAAAAGTTTGTCGTCTGTCTTACATTCGTCACCACGACCACTAGCCAGATCAACATAGAATGGAAGCACCAACTTTGTGGACCGTTTGCTGTTTCTTCCTCTCTTTAAAAGGTAATCTCGTAAGCTATTTTGTCAAAATGTGTTTCAAGCATCACTCATGACAGCGTTCTGTTTTTCAGCAACTTTTCCAGGCGTGACTGAACCACAGGCGTCCTCAGCTTCTGATCGTCCCCAATACACTACATATAATACTACAAGGTATGACACTTCGGTCGGACTTGAAATTCCACGGGTGCTTCACTTCAGCCGTCCATAGCAAACATAAAACTCAATAAATTTGCACAAAACAGGGGTTCAACAAACCATGAAGAATTGTTCTTTCTCCCAATACCATTCAAGGTGTCCTGTTACGGCGACTTCGTAAGAAATTCGCAGTCAATGTCCAAAAATGTTCACAAAGAGCCCCCACACACGTCGAGGTCAAGGACGGTTCGGAAATTGCCGCTTTGTCGCGTAAAGTCACGATGTCGCTACTTCCGTAACTCACCGGCAATTTCCGTAACCTATAGATCATTACATTACTCTGGGAAATGAACTCTGATAAGCACACGCACGCTTACTGTCACACACGCATACATGTACAAACTTCAAAACAAACGTCACGTGACAACAACATGTGTGTTCCTCCAGAGATTTTTATCGTGTTGCGGGCTACAATCTAGCGCAGATTTGGACTTAATCTGCAGTTAATCCAGACTCCACAAGAACTTAAAAATCTTAGAGACGCTATTTGGAAAACTTGAGGAGGATTTCAGGTAATTTGTTGAGTCGAAGCTGTATTCTTATTCAAGAATTCAAGCCCTATCGACGATTGCGAGACCGGCAGCTACGCATTTGTCGTCAAGATTTTGCCCTGGGACTTCAACACAATTTTATGAAAAATGATCGTAATTTAACAACGAATTTTGATAGCAATGCACCACAATTTTGTAGAAAGTAAATAATATTCTGCACGCTTTATTTTAGCGCGTTAATGCATATAGTGTGCGTACATTAAGTGAGTTGACCCAGAACAGGTGATTGTGCAGAGGCATTATCCTCAAAATTGCTCATGTTGGCTTGGTTCTGGTCAAGCGAAAACAAGTTTTTTTTTTCACTACCAACTGCCGTGGAGTATTTGTTACTGTTACTTTGAAGGGAGATATAGTTGGGCAGTTTCCAAGATACCTTTTCTTGCCGCCCTCAAAATGAGTGCTGCATACGTTTTGCTTCAAAGTCGGAAAGAATTCACGCTCGCATGTCCACGAAACAAAGGCGCACTGAGACAACAAAAACATTAGCATACGAATAAATGAACAACTAAATAAGCATAACAATGAATGTACCGTTGCTAACGTCCTGTCACATTCATTAACAGTATTCCTACCATACATTCAAGTAACTCATGTGGAGGAAAAAATTGTTGGAGTTCATATGAAAGAGTATCCCTTAAAGAATTCACATGCAAAAGTTGAAGTCACTTGCTCTTCCCTTTTAAAATGGCATCCCAGCACGCTTGAAAATGGGTGAAAATGTGGCAGATCCGCCATGTTGAAAGCAACTCCCTTAAGCAGAACTTCATAATAGCTAGTCACAGAAAAGTAACATGAAAAATTTCAAAGCAATTGGTCGTTCAATGTGCCCTCTACTAGAAAAAACGCTTTTATCACGAAATCGAGGTGCGCATGCGCATTTGGCGATACCATTAAGGATTCTGGCACATCTGTAGCACAGGTGTGGTACAATAATCGTTCCAATTTTCATCCGTTTCTTCAAAAATTACAGCCTTCATCAGCATTTGAATCTGAAATCAAAAAGAAAATGGCCGCCACATCTGCCATCTTGGATACAATCATGACTAAAAATAATAGGCATCCAGCGGATCGGATGAATATTGCGACGTGTATCGTGCGAACGAAAAAAACTTAGTGTCAGAGCAACATTTTTGGTGAAAGATTTTGGCCAAGTAAAGAAAGAAAAAACTTGGTGTCAGAGCAACATTCTTGGTGAAAATTCAGTTTCACCAAGCTAGGCTTGCACTAAACTTTTAAGAATTTTAGCCAAAATGGCTAGAGCATCTGAAAACTTGGCCATTTTCAAAAATTATTTGTCAAATATTTTCTCTTTTCCTAACCCCCATAATTGATAAAAGTACAGTTACATGGACCGAACTTTTTATTTTTCATGTTATTCACAGGTCCTTTTCTCAATGCAGTATGAGATAAGGCATTTGCCTTAAGTAAAAAATAAACGATCAACATTCCAAGGTCAACCTATTCAGTTGGAGAGGATGTCGGCCAAGATGGGTAATATTACCTAACAAGTTTGGGCAGAGGTTCCCCCTATACCTGAGTTACTGCGTGAGTTACTGGCCAAATGGGCACTTAAATGACCTTAAAAAATTGTGCAGGGGTTATCTCTTTTCTTCGGGTTACGGCAGGGGTATACCAACCACATGGGCATTTTATTGATGATCTAACACTAACAGAAAATGGGTTGGGATTCCCGGGTTATGGCGTGGTACGCTGGCCATGTGGGCATTTTGATGAGGAAGACATTTGCGTCCAAAAACTGGTTTTATTCCCATTGTAATTAGGGGAAAGTTTCTGGTTTCGTACCACTTGAGGATGCGCCTCTCTGAACGCCAAGCTGAGCTAAGCCACGGAATCAGGAGCTATCTCATAGCGATTAGTGGCTTCACAGGTATAACCACACGTGATTTAGAAGAATAATGATCATACATGTACTTTAGCTGCAAAACGCAGTTGTAGAAAAGTCAATAAAAGTACCATTCATGTGACCAGTTGTCTAATCCGTACCTTTTAGACATCAGAATCGTACCAGTGGTACTATACTAATAAATATGAATATTTTACGAATCAAAGATGAAAAAGGAAACAGTGCAAACAGACAAACATTTTATTGGCAACATAAAAACATATGAGAACAAACAATGTTTCGATATTAGTGGAACGCGAACCAACGTCTTCTTAAATCTGTGCTAACAGACCACCACAAACATAACAAACCAGCACAAACATAACAAACCAGCACAAACATAACAAACCAGCACAAACATAACAAAATGGATCAGTCAGCTATAGTTTTGTAACAAACTGGCTGGTTTATGTATTTTAATCCATATCTTCTTTGGAATCACAATTATGACAAACATAAAACAATGCCCTCGCTGGTGTTTGGTGCATTCCGTGTGGACCCACCGTTTACAACGAACAGATTCGATCCATTCCTAGTCTTTTTTTGCTCATTTTGTCCAAAACATATCGTCAGCTCCGCTATGTAACTAACTGACATCTTGGTGGCGTTTTCTTTGCCTGGCTTTCGGCTTTTTGTGAACTTTCTTCCTCTTTTTCCTAAGTTTCTTTCGTCGCACACTAGCTCTTCTTTCCATTCTATACGGGCTAATATTCATGAATGACGCGAGCGACGCTTTGTATTTAATGCATTTGGTAGTGGAGAAACATCAGACACTCGTTTATTTTTGTCGCTGAGCAACGGCGTTTTTATATTAAAAGCTTCGTATCAGGATTTTCCGTAGATATGCCCACCCGACAAAACGCCCATGGCCATTTATTCGGAAAATTATGCCGAATAATCGCCCATGGTTTTACAACTTTTGGTGTCAAGTGTTAAGATAATGAGGGGGCTTGTTCAAAGAATTTCTTTTTAAAGGCCCACTCAGCAGCAACTTATTGTCTCAAATTTAGTTTTGTGGAAATTTATCATTACCAAAAACGAACAAAAGGTTGGCGAACTATGTATTTATTAACATGAAATTTAAAAAACAATTTCAAGAAAAAAATGTCAAAGACAGCAAAGCTAAGACTTTCTGTTAAAAAGCCCCCTTTTCCAACAACACTTTACTGGGGATTCCTTGAAGATTAATGTGCGGCCTTGTATTTTGAATGCTTTGTTACCTGATTCATAAAAGAATAAAATTTATTCGTGTTAATAACATCTTCACCAATCTAATTTGGTAGATTACAGTCGTAACCAAGCGTTCTTAAACTCTGTTTCATTGTTACTGTGCACTGTAGCGAACTGTTACGCGGACACGAATGGCTGTGCCCTAAGGCTGAGTCACATGGCATAACAATGTGCAGTCAAGGCGAGAAGGGTTTTTGTTTTGTTGCCGTCAAAAATGTCGAAGAGCTAAGGTTGACAATGGGCTCCTGCTTGAATCAGGGAGCGTCGGGAGGGTCGTTTACAAGTGTCTTGTTGGTTGGTCGGCTGAGTTTGATCGATTGGTGAGCGATGATCAAGTTCGGTCAATGGCATGCAGTTCCATTCAAAACTGTCAATAAGTAGAACATAACCGAGGTGAGTCCCATTTTTTATGAAAAGCTGCAACACCGTAGATTCTTGTCTTGACTTCTCCCCCTCTTCTTCAGTGCCGATCCAGACTCGGAATGCCCGGGTGACAAGTCCATTAGTCTCTGGGTTTTCCATTTTGGAGGTCGTGGGTGTCGTTGCTTACGGCTGCCGCTGTTTAACACATGCTTACAAAATTTATCTTTCAAAGTTTCATACGCTAAACCCTTCGTAGAACCATATATTATTGATAATGAGTGTCAGTGGTAGGATTCACAGAAAGTAGGAAAATCGGGTAGGTGAATGTGATATTTCAGGGGAAGAATTCCGATGTTGTTTCCCCCAGTTCTCTTTCATGCAATTAGCTATTATCTGGGAAAGTTTTAAGTAAACTTTGTTGCCTAAAGTTGTTGACAGAACTGCATTATTGGAGATAACTTTCTGGTGGAATATTTCCCTGGCAAGTTTCAGAAAATGTTAACCCTGTTAGGAATTATTTCAACCTTGGACTGATGGGCTGTTATTTCTTATTGTTGTAATAATATTTGATTGGAATTCTTTCGCATCAAGAGTTTTCGTGGTTGGGTATTTAACTGTTGCATGTATTATTTTAAGGTGGCACCCGGCGTCATTGGCGCATACAAATTTTTATTGAGACGCTCGTACGCAAAAAATAAACATATTTGTCCACCACAGTGTTGGGTAAGTTGATCGCTTAAGAATTAGTAGAAACAAAGTTGTTTCGTGATGTTTTATCGCGTGTTATGCAGTGGCCCGAAACTTTCTTCGGTGAATCCGGAAATTTGCAGAAGTGACCGAAAATGTTAGCAAATGAAACGCGTCAAAGATTGATTCTATTACATCCCATGTTACAAGTCATCGGAGGGCTGTTCTAGGTTAGTGTTCTTTTAAACTTGGATTTGTCAATAACCAAATAACGATTGGATTAACAAGAGTGTAAAAACTCAGCTCGCATTCGTTGGAAATTCCAGATCGCATTTTGCGACTTGATACGCATTTACAAATTTCAGGTCGCAAATGCGACTTGCAGCTCGTTATGTCGAGCCCTGTGGATTGCCATGCATTTTCCACAAATTATGGATCTTGTTTCATTTGATTTAGCCTGAAGAATGAGAAATTTGGAGTTATGATACAGTGATACCGTATTCGCCGTAATAACTGCCCAGGGCGCTTAGAAAAGTTCGGTTCAGGGGTGGGGGCGCGCTTATTATAACCCAAGGCGGTTGAAACCCGGTCTGCGAAACGGGTGAAATTGGAAGTTAAGATTCATGAAATTTACGCTCTGTGACGTATCTGTAAACTATGAAAGACTTTCAGCAAAACTGTGGTGCGTTGCTATCAAACTTTGCTGCGAAATTAGGATCATTTTACAGAAAATTGTGCTGAAATCCCAGGGCGAAAACTCGCCGACTGCCTTGAAATCGCCGTCTTCAATATGGCGAATTCAATGCTTGAATAAAAATTGTTTTGACTCAAGCAAATTACCTGAAATCCTCATTACGTTTTCCAAGTAACGTCCCTAAGATTTTTTTTAAGTTCCCGTGGAGTCTGGATTAACGGCAGGTTTAAGTAAAAATCTGTGCAACAACGTGCCATCTACATGTATGATCGACAACACGGCGAGAAAAATGTCTGGACGAACACATGTGTTGTTGTTACTTGACGTTTGTTTTGAAGTTTTTCTGCGTTTGTGAGTAAGCGAGCGCGTGGGTGTCACTGGAATTCATTTGCAAAAGCAGAGACCGTCTTTTGGCCAGAGCCACGCAATCTAACGAGCTAGATGTGCATTGTGTGAAATTTACACAAGCAGTAGGCCTAAACCAGAGTGTGTTTCATTCAGCACTTGCCGGTCTCACGTGCTAAAAACGTTCGACATTTGTCTCGGTAAGGCCCATATTAGTCGCCGTGTGGTTGGATGCGTACGTAAGTATCTGACAGTTATTTTTCGATGTAAGGGTGTGTAAGCATTCACTGTCAGTTGTCATTTTATCGGATATTCGGCTTAAAAACACCAATTATGGTTAATCAAACAATCCATCTCAAAAATAACGCAAACATGTTTTATAGTATTAGAAATTGTCGGAAATTAGTGCCAATATTCATTTCTTACCGATGCTTTGCTACCCGTTTCATGAATGGATAGTTTCCAACTAATGTCTTTGATGACAGGTTCATATATGTAGCGCGCGCTTCCTGGCCACGTGCGTTTAACACCGAGTTATTTTTATTCATGAGACAGTCGATGTGTCTGTACTGGGCCCGGTCTCCAATCTCCGTACTCATACTCGAATCATGCTCAAACTCACACTTCATACTCAACTCGAGTACAGACTCAGCTTTGGTGTATTCAATGTCATACTCGAAAAATCTGTACTCGAAATTTCGAGCACGTACTCAGTTTTCGAGTGTACTCGAACTGAAGTGTATCTCATCTATATTTCGAGTACGATTTTGAGTAAAAATTCGGAGTCTATGCTCAAATTTCAAGTTTGGTATGGCAGTGTGCTTGAAATCGTACTCGAAAATAAATACGAGCCAGAGAACAAAATATCGAAAGGGAACTAAGAAACACAGCAAATCTAAAAAAATAAGTCCTCTTACCGTATCTCAGCACTTCAATTTCAGTTCAGAGATAATAGTTTTCATCTTAAATCTTCTTATTCTTCACCTTATTAACCCGCCGTATCACTGTATGTTACGGCCGCCATTCTACCTCTACAATTCCTGGCAACAGGCGCATTGTAATCCCTTGTCGGCGAGTCATAACAAGCGTTGAAAGCAGTTGTGGGAAAAGTCGTGTGAGAAGTTTGTGCTGCCCTTATTTAGGTATGTGTGCCTACGTTTTATAGGGTTTCCAAAAGACGAGGAGGGTGGCTATTACAGCGAATACGGTAAGCCAATTCAATGTAGAAGTTGCCAAATTAGTGTTTGCTTAATTCATTGCTTGTTAATTTTTATGGAGTTCATGAACTAGTGTTAAAGTTTAAAAAGATTTTTATGCCATACATTCTTTAGACCTTGTTTTACATATTCTACGAAAATTAGCCTTTACAGCAAGTCTTTGTCTTTAGCTAGATATGTCTTCTAAAACAACTGCTTGCATGCTCACTGCTTCCATTTTCATGTTACTATATGTTAAAAGTCATTATTTAATTTAATAAATATCTGTATTACGGTCTTATTGTTAGTGTTCTGTTTGTGATGCCCAATTCAGCTTGCTCTGTATTAGCCAGTAAAGGGCTTTGACTTTGTAGCAAATGGTGGTATTAAAAAAAAAACGAAAAAAAAAGTTTTAAAAGGTCCAAATGATTATTCTGTATCCATTTTAAGGGTGTTCCAATTTTTCATTAAACTTTTTAAGTCTTGAATTTTGGAATTTGTTCTTTGCCATCTGCAAAAAAGTAGGGGTCACCCAAATAGTATTTGAAACTAACATAGATTGCTGAAAAGCCATCTTTAATCAAACAATGACACATCAGTTTTCTCATTTGCTGTACTTGTTGTCGTCTGATCACATTATTTGGGATAGCTTGCAATCCTGAAAGCTGTATCATTGAGCGATGTCAGCTTTAATTTTTAACAGCTGTCAGTCGTAATTCCTAGTACATTTCATATAAGTCCCATGAACCATGAGACAAGAAAATGGCTACAAATGTGTGCCGGACAAATTAGCCAGCATTGTCACCCATCGCATTAATTGGTACGATGCATGGCTAAACCACTGAAGTCATACTGGTGGTTAGGTTTTAGCCATTAAATGGCGGTTGTGATGGGTAAATTATGGCCTTCTGATACTTGATTACTAAATGGTTGAAGTATTGGTGTTTATGTTAGCTAAATAATGCATGAGAGATGAGAGAGAGAGAAAACGCTTTTATTTACATTAAATTATAATAATACATTGATTAAAATTTGATTTCAATTAGGAGGCCTTCTAAAGGTTATTGACTGCTAATAAGAAGGTCCCCTGTACAAAATAAACAAATAGTAATGCAAAAATCAGTAGGAATACTTAAGAAAACAGTGAATTAGTGCTGGAAACGACCGACACGCCAGGAACCAAGAAGTAAACTGGCACAGCTCAGAAGATTTTGAGAATACAATTAGATACTGTTACATATGAAGCAATTGAAAATATGACAAACTGGATCGTAGTTGCTAATAATAAAATTGGTTAAGAACCTGGAGAATGCTTGCAAAGAATGCGTTTTTATTATATTTAGAGCAGAGACTGGTATTTCGCTGTTGTTTATAAGTCGAGGAGTCTGAAATCTAATACAGGCTCTTGATGACAATTTGTTGGACGGAGGAATTAAAATTTTGGGTTGTATTGTCGGTATAGCAGCTGCGTATTGATTCAGGTATGTAGGAGTTTTAATGTGTCTGGTTGGTTTATATTGGATGGGTTTACTAAAGAAGTTGTTAGTGTAAAAATACTTAGGAAGGTGATTATTGAGGAATTTGTAGTAAAATTTTGCAGTTGAGATTTTAACGATGTCTTGAACTAGAGGGAGGCGAAGTTCCTTACATATGGGCAGAGAGTAAGCATTATAACTGGAATTTGATATATTCCTAAGGATTCTTTTCTGGGCTGTCTGATGTTTCTTAGTGTTGCCAAAGCCCCATGTTGCAATGCCATAGTTTAAATGTGGAAGGACAAGTGAATTATATATCAACTTGAGAGCTGGAAGAGGAAGATAAGATTTCAATTTGTATGAGAGTCCACAGAGATTGTTAAGTTTGTTTGAGATGAGGTTAATGTGGGGGGACCACGAGAGGTTTTTGTCAACAGTAATACCAAGGAAAGGAAAACTGTTCACATGACATTGTTTTGCTATTTATATAAAAGGTGGGAATAATGCATTTTTCAATTTTCTTTTGGGGGTAGTGGAAGATCATTAATTTACTTTTTGATGTGTTAATTGAAAGTTTGTTCACGGAAAACCAGTCTGAAATAGATTTAAAGTGGTTGTTGATGGTGGTTGATTGCTGTAAAGTGTGTTGGGAAGATTCAGTCAGTTTGTAAGGTGTGACGAGGCAAGTGTCGTCAGCATAAAGAAGTGTGTCCATGGGAGAAGATAACGAAAGATCATTTATGTAAACTATGAAGAGAAGTGGGCCAAGGACAGAGCTTTGGGGAACTCCGGTAGATATTGGTAACCAACTGGAAGTTGTATCACTTAGTGAAACATATTGTGTGCGGTTTGAGAGATAACTTTGAACAGTGTATATTCAACTCCAGTAATACCATAGTGATTTATGTTTTGCAAGAGTATTTGGTGGTCTATTGTGTCGAAAGCTTTAGAAAAATCTAGAAATATGACCAGTGGATTCATGTCATTATCAAGATGGGAATGAGCTACCAGATGACACATCGGTTTACTCATTTGCTGTACTTGTTGTCGTCTGATCACATTATTTGGGATAGCTAAAATTTACATCAACATGTCAAAAAAGTGAAAAATGCTCACCGTCTACTCGACATTTCGCCTTGTTTTTTTCTGTTATCAGCGTCTGAGGTCGCTAAAAGTGATCACTCTTTCTGGAGGCAAGCAAACGTAGTTTGGCGGGAAATGAAGTGGTATGACAATGATAACTGGTACAGAACCAATAACTCTCCCCTAACGCCATCGGACTGGTTCACACCACGTCACCAGTGTAAAAAGTTATTGAGAGACTTGGTCACGTTTGTCACCGAAATAGTCTTCTAGTCATTGACATTATCACTTGCAGACAACAAGTAGTAGCACGTGCACGCGATCTCGCTATGAAGCGAGAAATTGCCATTATCAAGACCACTAACCTACACAGTTGAATATTTCATTGTGGTAAAAGAGTGATTTCAGGGGGCGTGACAGTCATGAAATGGAACATTTGCTTGCCATTTTTATGCGCCCACATATTTGTACGTGGACGCACTATGCCGTCATCTCTGTCCCGCGTCTGCTGCTCTATCTCCAAAACCCTTTGACATACGTTCATGAAATTTGGTACATATGTTCCATTCATGAATGGGACATCATGATCTAATATTTGGACGGATCCGACTACCGGTGTGCCCCCTAGTGGCAATTTAATTTTTTATGCTTACATTTGTATCTTCAGAAGTCCTTAACGGATTTTCATGAAAATTGTTATGTAGGCACCTATTAGTTAGATGACACTATCCTCCAGTTTTCGGATGGATTCGACGTAGGATCTTTACGAAATTTAGTAAGTATATTTATATGATGTTAACAACAAACGATGTCGACTTTCGGACAGATCTCACTACTGGTGTGCCACCTAGTGGCAATTTTATTTTTTACGTTTACGTATCTTCAAAGGTCTTCATCGTATTTTCATAAGATTTGGCATATTGGCATCTATTAATGAGATGTCACTATCTCTCCATTTTCAGATGAATTCGACCTAGTTTGTGCCACCTTGTGGCCATTTTTACTGTTTTTGAGTTTTCAGGATAATTATGAAAATTGGCATGCATGTTTTTACTATGAAGTGGACGGCTTATGGTGATTTTCTGATGACTTCGTTTACTGGGGTACCTGCTGGTGGCAGTTTTTTGTTGCGCTCATGGCTGTGTCTCCTAAACTGTTTGCAGGATCTTTACTTAATTTAGCAAGTGTATTTATATGATGTTGACTATGGACGACGACGACTTTTGGACAGATCTGACTGTTGGTATACCCCCTAGTGGCAATTTTAGTTTTTTATGTTTAACTCTGTATCTTGAAAGGTCCTCAACTGATTTTCATAAAATTTAAATATAGGCATCTATTGGTGTGATGACGCTATCTTTCTGTTCGGAAGGAATCGAGGTATTTTGCACCACCTAGTGGCCATTTTTGCTGTTTTCAAATGTTGTTTTTGGCGTCCACCCCTGTATCAACCAAGTCGTTTGAATATTGGCATATATGTTCTCAGTATGAAGACTACCTTTTATGATGGTGACTGACTACTGTGGCGTCTCCTAGTGGTAGTTTTGTTTTGCGCCCATTGTTGTATCCCCTAAACCCACTGCAAGATCTTTATTAAATTTAGTAAGTGTATTTATATGAAGATAACAGACGACGACTTTCGTGTGGATCCAACGAACACTGTTCCCACTAGTGGCAATTTGATTTTATTCTGTTTTCCTTTGTTTCTCTGAAGTTCCTTGACAGATTCTTATGAAATATGGCATGTTCCTGTTTTTGGATGATTGTATGTTTTTGCGCCATCTAGTGGCCATTTTTATGATACAAATATAAATAACACTAAAAGCACTCCATTTGCAATGCATTCTTGGGCGCATTTCAATGATCCGCGTTGCTCTTGTTACGACTGGATCGAAGTAAGAATGACGTTTGCGCCACGACATGTCAGAACAACATACTTGGCAAAAGAATTTTGCCAAGTAATAATATGACTGGATGTCACATAATGTGCTGCCATTGATTTTCAAAATAAATGGATAATCATTTGCATTTTGCGATTCTAGCTTATTCTGAGTTTTGGCTCTTTCTTGATATCCAAGCATTCATAAAAGGGATGTATGCAGTCCCCAAGACCAAGCTTTCAAGAAAGTATTGTGTGTCAGTTTTGCTGTGCATATTTGTGGCATTTTACTGTTCTAGACTTTCACTCGTGCCATTCCTCCAGGGTAATTGTTCGAAAATTCCATAGCACAGATACCTGTAGGCTGTAGCTATCATAATGGTGCCATCTCATCTGAATGGCTAAGTTTTCTAGTTTCGGAAAGTATATTTGAATTTTTGGCTATCACAAAACCCATCCTGTCGAAAACTGTCATTTTGTCAATGTGAAAAGTCAGTTTCTAGATATCATTGTTACATTACACCTTTCACAAAAAGAAGTGCACATTCATTTTGTGTCCCACAACAACACAATAAGAAATCTTCTATGAAACGGACAGTGCGAATTGACAGTTTTGTGTCAATTTTTGTTGTCATGAGTTGGCACAAACTAACTAGGAGCCACTGATTGGCAAGTCGTACTTTGTATAGTTAAGTGTAAATTCCTGTTTTTTACTCTTTCAGATATTGCTGTTTCTGCTGTAAGCGTGACTTCAAATGATGTCATTGGTGTCAATGGTGGAAGTGCTACGTTCAGGATAAATTATGAACTGGAGACTAGTGAAAAGTTTATCGAAGTTATATTGAGTAAATTAGGTGGAAAAGAGGTGTTTCAAGCCCCGTACTTTGTACCACCCTCTACTGTTAATCTTGATGGAATATTTCATGGTGACTATGCATCTCGTGGTTCTACTGACTACTCTCATGGAAAGACTGACTTCACCATCACTTTGTCACAAGTTACACCTGATGATGAAGGCCAGTACACTGTGAAAGTGAAGGCTACCGATAGCAACTCTCAAGATACAAATAGCCAGCTTGTTGTGGACTGTAAGTAATGTTCATGTGACATAACTATTGTAAATCTTCAATTGCTTTGCACCAAAATAATTGCCAGTATTACCATAAGTTATAATGTTATGTTTTACAGGATGGTTCAGTGGAATGTTTGCAAAGTACAACACACTAATTTTTTGATGATATCTTCTGAGAAATTTTTGTCAGACAGCTCAATATAAGTTTAGTTAGTGTGACGGACCTACGTGATGGACGTACGCTCTGAATTTCTAATATTAAATTGTTCGTTGTGACTAAGATATCAATTCAGAATGACTCAAACTTTTGCAGTATTTACATGTAAAAGGGAACTGTAGTCAAAATAATGTTGCAGTTAATCCGTTCTAACATACAAATAAAACTCACATTTGCCTGACTTGCGTGCCAAACTAAAGCCAATTCGAATTCATGGTCAAAACACTGAATTCTGAAAGCGATCGCTGATTGGCTGATGTTTCAGTGACGTGAACGGCGGGGTATCGACTGCTTTACACATTCATTGCTTATGTCATATTTGAAGAGTTTACATCGTAATTTATCATTGTATCAATCGTCCTTATTTTTTATTGTTTGCCTCAGTGCTGTAAAAGGTTCGCTATGCCTTTTTGTATGGCACCTGGTTGCTCAAACTCTTCGAAAAAGGCGTCTTCTAAAGGGATGGTCATCGCATACCATCGCCGGGTTACCCAAGTCTTGGCCCAAAGCTCAGTGTAGATATGGGCCTACAGGTTTTAGCCGATATGGGTAAAAAATGTACAAATAAAATCTGACTCAAATAAATGTCCTTAAAACTAAGTCATCCTTGAGTAAACCTAGGAACCAGGTTCCTAGAGTAAACTAACTTCTGTATTTACCGGTGTTGGAAATGTTAGCGATCGTTCATCGTGTGATGTGTTCTCGGCTTTTTGCGATTACGTCACCTGACCTTTACCAGTTTCTTTTCCCCCTGATTCTTTTATCAAGTGTTCGTCGCTGACGGTACCTAGGTTGCGTACATGTTATAACAAATTATCGGAGCTTGTTTCATTTTGTTTCAAGTTTTTAGTATTTTTACATCAGCAAACCGAATTTTAGAACAACCTTGGTGCTGCGAAGCTGTTATCATGTCCCGAAAGACGTCTCAAATTTTTATGAAATGGCGCGTGCGCCGTGTCACGAGCGTGCTGTTCTTGAAACGGACGACACACTTCTTTGTTAAAAAGGCGGCAAATTATGCTACCAAAGGACGTTTATTTGATTGTTTTCCACTTAAACGGCTGCAACGAACAATGGAAGTGTCGGGTGACTATATCAGATTTTGCATGCGCCCCCGCCGGTCCGTTAGCTTTATATGTTGATGTAGCCTAAGTTTTACGACGAGGTGACGAGCATAACTGAGTCAACTATACCGGGGTAGTCAATGGCTGTCTGAAATTTCGGGGTTAACGGAGCTCAACACACAGTGGTGCGATAGTCTTCATACAGCTACAGTAGGTAACTTACCAACCCTTCAAGTTTACAGAGCTGCCGGAGTATTGGCTGACAGCTGGCTGACTGGATGGCTAGAGTCCACATTGCCCTCGGCACAGTCACTGACACCAGTTGTGCCGGCAAATTTTCGTCTAACGATGACGATGACTGGGTATCACTTTGTGTTGCCTCGGCTCAAACAGGTATCCCTGGTGACCCGACATTTCACACTAAAATTTCTTATTCCGACAATATGAAGAACGCTACTTGATTGCACGCTAATACAGGACAATGACTTTGCCCCCGCCAAATACGTGATGAGACTAAGCAGCGCTCCAAGCCGGTAATTTTTTTAGCTTCGTTAGAGAATATAAGTTTAATTTTTGGTGTTGAATTATTTGTGAAATTAATCAACAATTCATAGAAAACTATCCAGAATATATTCAGAATAAATTACAGTTCCCTTTTAAGCTATATTGGTCTTTTGCTACTAATCAATGTTTTTAATTCAAATGTACCGATTGACCTTTTGCATGAAACCATCACAGGCTGGGCTATACTAGGAACATACTCTAGGATTTTAACTTTTCAATACATTGTATTAAAGATATAAAACAATCACCTAAAATCTTCAATTCTCTTTGAAGAGGGTAAGCATTATCAATGGGAATAAGAGTGATAATCATTAATGTATTTGACAGCTGTTAGTTATCAGGAAAATCTGTTTTTAAGCATTAAGTAGAACACCAATTAAAAATTAATGAGTAGATATGACAGTCGAAATATAAAATGTGAAATGAAGTTTGAAACATTAATTTACTAATCACTCTCTTAAAAATGCATTTTAATTGATTGTTTTTTAAATTAGAACTTGTCCTTAGTGCTTGTACAAATTTATTCTCTGGTCCATGCTGTCAATGGTTCTGATGCATGCCCATGTAAGTAATAACTGTGATGTTTTTTAAAGTTTTAGTAACGGGACTTAAGTATCTTCTTAAAACAAAGTGTAAAGCATATGCTTTAGTACACATCATCCACTTTTGGCATTCATATTTTGATTCAAACCACGCGTGAAATCTTCAAGTGTGAAAACAAGACATTTTAGATTAATTGCATTTAGGATTATGATTTAGGAATATGTAGAGCTAACTTAGCAGATGCTAGTTTCTGTTTTGTGATTAATACATGTATAATTAGGTTTTCATCCAGCTCTTAACTCATGCCTTCTTTTCAAATTTAAAGAGAGGCTTAAATAATGCCACATCGCAGTATGCGCAAGTACAATTATGAATTTCTCGATCCACGATGGCCTTTTTTCCGAGAATATTCCAGCAGATATTTATTTTTCTCCCGATTGCGTCTGTTCTTCCCGTGGTCTTATTTTGACCGAAACGAGTTTTGCAGTTCCAGAAAGAAGTGGTCACGTGGCAGGTTCTGAATGATCTGATTGGTCCAAGCCATTTTTTACAAATTCTGCAAGCCTATTTTGAGTGTCCTTGTAGTTATTTCTTATGTCACATAGTTTATTCTACGCCAGCATGACTTATGAACAATTATCTCCTGTAAGTGCTGTTCTAAACTGAACAGTTTGGCCAACTTAGGATTGTGATTGATGTGTTCTATAGTTTATAGTCTGTTTTTGACTTTCATTTTTCCATGCTAATAGTCACGTTGGGGTATGAGCCACAGGTTTTCGTCTTGACTTTTTTCCGTTGTGTTGGAATTAAATTTTTTGTTGGAATTAAATGTGTATGTATTTCAGGCTTCCCAGATAATCTGGGCTGATTTTCAAAATTGTTTCGTAATTTTGTGTCGTAATTATAAGAACTTAAGATAATGAAAAAAATTTTATAGGTCTCCCTGCAGCAAATCAAGAATAACCTTCTGTCACTCATACTTCAAATTTTGCATCATTATCTTTATTATTTTAATTAAAAAAATATCTTTTGATGCATATAAGTGCCTTCATTATTGTTGCTGAAATAGATGTCACGTACTGCTTAAAATTAGTGCATTTTCAGGACTCGACATAACGAGCTGCAGGTCGCATTTGCGACCTGAAATTTGGAAATGCGAGCTGAGATTTTTGTCAGCTCTTATCAAGTCGCAAAATGCGACCTGGAATTTCCAACGAATGCGAGCTGAGTTTTTACACTTCTCAACAGATACAGGGCAAATACAAAGCAGCTCTTGTTAATCCGACCGTTATTTGGTTGTTGCCAAATCCAAGTTCAAAAGAACACTAACCGAGAACAGCCCTCCCGATGACTTGTAAGCAAGTCGCGTGAACATGGGATATGCAGAATCGATCTTTGAAGCGTTTCATTGGCTAAACACTTTCGGCCACTTTTGTAAATTCCCGGATTCGCCGAAGAAACTTTCGGGCCACTGCTTAACACGTGATAAAACTTCACAAAACAACAGTGTTTCTACTAATTCTTAAGTGACCAACTTACCAAACTTTGTGGTGGACAAAAATGTTTATTTTTCACATAAGATGTCCTTATTACATGTACCAAATATCCGCGACAATATCCCTGATATCGCACTGCGGCACCGTTAGCGCGCAAGCGGTCCCGGTAGACAATCGTGACTTGAGACTGAGATGTGCTTCTCCTTTTTATCGTATTAAGGCAGCCAAAGTGAAAATGACAACCTTATTAATCGCCAAACGACGGTCACGTCTTTACTTTCAGTTGCCAAGAAATTCTCAAACCCTTTAATTGTTTCTGGGACTACGTGCGCGAAATATGATTTGTCTTTCACACGTTGTTGCCAACGTAAACTGTAGGCCTACTCCAGCGATTCAAGTGTGTGAACTCACGCATGCGAACCACTTCAAAGAACAGCGACAGTCCTAAATGAAAGAGTACATGTATACCGGCTTGGCTCTGGTTTATTTGAAAATGAACTCAGATTCCCAGCGGTTATAAAAGACCCGATGTCCCGGGACCGATAACCCAGAACTGACGTTTTCCTGTTCCGATGTTTCCCGAGGTCGATGTTCTGTAAACGCTGTATTCTATGCCCGTAGCCAGCTATTGCAACTAAACTGGCACTAGATGCGAAATTGTAAAATGTTCAGACACCTATAGAAACAACCTTGTTCCGGCTGAAGCGGGCAGTTAAAAACAGTCATTTCGGGTGGCTAAAAAGGGTACAATGTACAGTAGGTGGTAACTATATCCAGAAAGTCACTCCTACTAGATGGAGTTTGCCTCGCAAAATCCTATTATTATAACGTTTCTTACCATTGCAGCGTTTTAATATCTTATTACCGCAAACACTAAGGTTAACGACTATGCTCACGCACAAGCCTACTCCCTACCTTTAAAGTTTTTCATAATAAGCGCTCACTGATTTATTAAAAGTCCCCCCTTAAATTTTGAGGATTTCCAATTAAGCGCCCACAGTTCAAGCTAGTGCCAATCATAGCGTACTACAAACGAACGAGTGTGTGGTTTAAAATTGACACGCAGCTTATATGGCGTGTCACTTTCATTTTACACAACTTCAGTTTTCAAAAATGTCTTTTCACGATTGGAAAACCAAATCCCGGCTTTGTTTTATACCTCGGAAAGAAAGTTAACACTAATGACATGCGTGTCGTTTTGTGACTGACTTTCGCCACTACCCGAGTTAGTTTGAATCGTTAACAACTTTGATGACAGCCAGTAGCAGGCCAGATCTAACAAAATCCCGGATACTTTTTCAACGGGCATTTTCTCCCTTTTCACATCGCAAATTTAGCTACTCGAATGCACAAGTCAGTCAGAGAGCAATGAATCAACTTTCACGTCAGCAACTTGCCTTGCGCTCTAGAGTCTTTCAATGGCGGTCGTGAAGAACAGTAAGGCCGTACCTGCATGAATGAAGTCAATTTCGAGATCCGAAATTTGTGAGTATTTAACGCGGCAGGTAAGAGCATAATCTAAACATTTTCTCAGTGATATAAAAAATCTATTTTGGCGCGTAAAAATGGCGGGAAAATTTTGCGACTTGGCATTTACGAATGCGAGCTGGATTTTGAAAATGCGACCTGGGATTTTGGCTAGGTCGCATAATGCGACCTGGCGATATTAATAGCGTCGAGCCCTCAGATTTTGCCAACATGACACAGTTACAGGGCATCTTGTGATAATACCGTAAACGTTCGGGTTAATGCCCTGGGCGGTTAAATTGGCAAACCCAAAAAATCGTGGGTGGGCGGTTAACCAGACATATAGGCACTTAAACGTGAAATTTCAAGAAATCCAGGGTGGGCGGTTAACCGAACATGGGCGCTTATTACGACAGGCAACCGCCCTTGGGGCGGTTAATCTTACCTCTAGTAATACACGGAACGCGTGGCACTTTTCAAAGAGTGTTATCGTCGCTTCGCCACATGACGAGAAAAATGTCATAACAGCGGATGATCCCAACAAAGATTCTCTTGCCCTCAGATTAGTTATNAACGCCACAGGTAAGAACATAATCTAAACATTTTCTCGATGATCTAAAAAATGGCGGGAAAATTTTGCGACCTGGCATTTACGAATGCGAGCTGGATTTTGAAAATGCGACCTGCGATTTTGGCTAGGTCGCAAAATGCGACCTGGCAATTTTAATAGCGTTGAGCCCTGGTAAGCAATCCACAAATCATAGTCTTTGCTTATAGATTAGGCCTGTGAAACACATGGCGATAGAAGAGGCCTCGCGATTCGCTGATTATCAGGCTATTTCGAGAATAAAACGAAGGAAGTTTTGCGAGTTTGTAGCTCAACGTTTTGGCTAAAATAATGATTTTACAATATGTTTTTCTAATTTCTAACTTTAAAACCTCCTTCCTCGTCTGTTTAGACTACAAATCTGCGAGAAGCAAGCAAATTAATAATTTTGAATTTGCTGAATTTGCATATTTTTGCCTGGTCGCGCGTACTTGCGTACTGGAGGCTTGATTTCCATACGAATCCGCATTTTTTGCGTATGGTACCCAGGTCTGTAATAGGCCTGGGCTCACCCTCTATCAAAAAAATTGTTGGCTTGCTGTTTTTAAAAATTACAGCATCCATTTTCCTTCTAAAATTGTGGTTGGAACTCCTTACGACATCATTGATCAACCAGTGTTCAGTGATAACATGGGCACTTAAAAAGTCATTGCCATACTGAGCTACTTAACTTTTTATTAACTGAATGAGTCCTACATAGTATCACACAGGAACCTTGTTAAAAATACACAAGTAAGTGGCTAGTGTCTACTGGAATATCCTCAAGTTCTTTGCCTTATACAGAGAAACGGAAGTGATCATACTCAGTTACAAAATGAAGACCTTCATCTAGAAGTCCACCCTGGAGAATACCAGTTTTCTGGAAGAAACCGGAGAAGGCACAATACCTACCTGAGTACACAGCATGCATCTGTCAACACACTCATGGGAAAAATACCTGGGATATCTTCATTCTTTACNTTTCAATGCAAGATGTTCAGATTATCCTATTTATATCACTTGCAATAGGCCTATCGCACTGCGGCAGTGTTCGGTCCCGCTGTTAGCAAGCAATGTCTCAGTCGCCTGACAGTTGTTACTTGGAAATGCGGTCAAGTAATATTTAATTATTATAATTCTCTTCAAGATGCTTAAAATGCACCGGATCAGGTCAATCAGTGCAAAGGCCATGTAACGTTCAAAATGTTATATGTCTTAAGTTTTTCAAGGAATTCTTTTCAATTTCAGCACACTGGTGTAAGTCAACATGCCAATTTAAAAAATTACTTTTCTAAGCATGCTATGAACATTCCCACTAAATAAGATTGGTCCTAACCCCAGTAGACCGTATTTATCCACCTTGGCTGAGTCGCACTCGGCTCACGATCAAAGGGATGCCGTCAAGCTGCTCTAGTCATCGAGTCACGAGCCAGGATAATTGGCTTCGCTCATGCGGATATGATCAGCTGTTTACAATCTAGCTAGCAGACTGTACTTTTTATGTAGAGAGTTTTACGTAGTTTTTACTGTAATATTTGAAAAGATGAGCGAAAACAAATATGAGTACAACTTTGAATTTTTCAAATCGGCCCAGGATAAGAGATTTTTGCAACACAGCAACACTCACGATTACTTTCATTCGGCGCGCACTAATACAAAAATATAGGACCCAAGTTATTTAGATTTTGGAACACATGCATTGCAATATTCAAAATGCGTACGTTTATTATGAATCTTACAAGCTGTAAAACGACGTTGTTAATTTTATTGTGTTCATTCATTGTCATCCGTCAAATCGGCAATTTCCGAGATGTGATCTGCGGCGTATGTGTACAAAACACGTGATTGTTATGTTCCTGAAGTACGAAAATTAAGAAGGCTTTAGCATGCCGTTATTATTGACAGGGACACGATCAAACGAATTTGGATTTTGACTATAGTCTTGATACAGCGAGCTGGCTGACCACTGCGTCAGTGTCTCCGTTAGACCCAGAAATTTCACACAGCCCGGGTAGTTCACCTCGTCCCCAACATGTAGATCGAGACTTGGACTATTAATACTCCACGGCAGAGCTAACAACAGTCGGCCTGTGCATGCAAAATCTGTGAGCTAACCAGCACTCACCTTGCATGTTGCAGCCGTTTAAGGGAAAAACAAACTAGTAAATGCCATTGTCTTGCATAATCCTCCGCCTTTTGTAACAAAAAAGTCTGTCGTCGATGACCAGCACACGCACGCTCACTCACTCTCATACGCAGACGAACGTCAAAACAAACGTCACGTGACAACAACATGTGTGTTCATCCAGAGATTTTTCTTGTGTTGTGGGGTACGATGTAGTGCAGATTTGGACTTAATCGCAATTAATCTGGACTCCACATGAACTTTAAAATTTTTAAAACATAAGGAACAAAGATTTCAGGTAATTTGTTGAGTCGAAACTATATTTTTATTCAAGAGTTCAAGTTTTGCTATTGACGATTGCGATTCAGCGACGCATCAGTCGGCAAGTTTTCGCCCTGTGATGAGGACAATTTTTTGAAAAATTATTGTAATTTAACAACGGAAGTTGATAGCAATCCACCACAATTTTGTAGAAAGGCTGTCACAGGCTACAACTACGTCACAGAGCGTAAACTTGATGAATCATAGCTTCCGATTTTACCCGTTTGGGAAACCGGGTTTCAACTGCCGTAGGCTCACTACAATAAGCGTCCCCTCTCCGTGAAATGAATTTTTCTAAGCGTTTGTTTGAGCCAATACAGTATACAGCTTTCCACCAAGGCTAGGTGATGCAAGACATTATTCTTTGTTGCATTATAGTAACTGGTCTTGGCTAATTATCATTTTATTGCCTTGTCATCCATTCAGCCAAAAGTAGTTCCAGAGGTGGCTTATCAGCCAATTATTCACGTATGCTGACTCACAATAGAAGCCTGATAAGAGTGAAGGTGGATAAATGCCGTGTTCCTACAGTTTTTTGTTTTAGTGGATGTGTTCACGACATGGTAATCGGGTCATCCAATCGGGTGAAATAGGTCAAAGGTCATTAGGTGCAAACTAAAATTTTGAGCTAGACACTTCAAATTCACAAGTCTGATTGGTATGTCTAATTCAATTCGAAATACAAAGTTTGCGGTCATTTAGTGCAATCATTGGGTCATTAGGTGCATTTTTCTTCAGAAAATTCGTCCTTTTCATTCACCAAGTATTCTGATGTCTCAACCGTTAGACAACTGTGATTATCAGCATTAAGCACACTTTTCACGGGCTTTGCAATAATTCCCTAAAAGATGCTTATAATAAACCAGATAGGGTCAATTAGTGCAAAGGTCTACAGTTTTCAAGGAATTCTTTTCAATTTCAGCACACTGGTGTAAGTCAACATGCCAATTGAACACGCTACTTTACTACGCAATAGGAAGAACCAGTCAGAAAAAATAGGTCGAAGGTCATTGAGTGAAACTAAACTTTTGAGCTAGAGACTTCAAAATTACATTTCTGTTTACTAGATGCGATTAAGTTTGAATTCTATATTTTCAGGCCATTTGGTGCACCCATATGGTCATTAGGTGCATTTTTCTTTTGAAAGTTTGACCAATTCATTCATCTTGTATTCTGAAGTGCTTAACGTAAAAATTCTGTAATTCTTAGCATCAACCACACTTTTAATTGAGTTTAGAATTTTTCCCTCATCAGGACTCATGATGCACCAGAAAAGGTCAATTAGTGGAAAGGTAATCGAAATATTAACATGTAATTTCTCCTACAATTTTAAATAATTCCTTCTCATATTAATAAACGGGTTACTGTCAATAACATCCCATAACAATCCCAGTAATACGCATGCGCAGAGTCCATTATTGTCACCATCTACATACATTGGTGCTGTAATGCTTAATTTATACTTTTTTCCACATGAACAGTCCGTCCAAGTACACCATCTATATCTGGAGCCCCGACGCAGCCTGTTCTTGGTGGAGCAGGACCAACTGTCCTCATATGTACGGCCAACTTGGGCAAACCACAGGCATCTATGGTGTGGTCACGTCGAATAGGTAGCGGTGACTACACAGACATAACAGAGAATGTTACCAAGACTACTGCCAACAACAATGATGGAACCACTAACAGCACCAGCACACTGACGGTCAACTTGGATGCAGCTGATGATGGCGTACAGTTTAGATGTCAAGTGTCCAACAGGCAGGCTACTTTGTACGCTGAAACTGAGGTCCTTACGGAGATCGGTAAGTTGCTATTTAAACTGTGTCATGGTACTCATTCCTGTTTTAGGTTACAATGTGCATTAGTAGGATGTCAGTAACTACATATTACTTAGGAAATTGTTGTAATGAACCACGATTCTATTGTAACCTCCAAGATACATTGAGATGTGCTTTCTCAGTAATCACCATTGGTAATGCATGTTATACGTTTTCCTTCATGACCTTAATTTCATGTGTTGCATTCTTGGGGTACTTTCAAATTTTTTATTAATATTGCATTCTCTCTACCTGCCACTTGAACCATTTGACTCATAGAAAATGCCAGAGTTAACAACTTCAATTTCCAAAAATTCCCACCTCAAGGAATTACAGGTGGACAAAATGATCCCAAGACTCATCGCTAGGAGCTCTGTGCAATTATTTGTTCGGTTCCTGTTTGATAGGTGTCGTTGATAGCTTTCAAAGCATTCACTTGAGCTTTTCCCCTAACTTGGTCTGACTGAGAAAATTGTCTGAGGTGTGACGGACTTACGCAGACAATTTGAATTATTTTTTTAAGTTGTTAAGGTTAATTTTCTTTGAGTGGCATAAAGTTACAATTTTCGTTTTATATGAAGAATTAGTGGAATGTTTGCAAAGTACAACACACTAATTTTTTTGCCGGTATCTTCTAAGAAATTTTTGTGAGACAGTTTGATGTATTAAGTTGAGTTAGTGACGGACGTACGCTCTGAATTTCTAGTAATAAATTGTTTTTGTGAATTAAAGATATCAATTCAGAATAATTAATACATTTGCACTATTTAAGCTGTATTGGTCTTTTGGCACTGTTAATCAATGTAATTAAGATGTAGTGACTGACCATTTGCACGAAATCGTCACAGGTGGCCGTATGTTACAAATATATTCTAGGATGTTAACTTTCCGATACATGTGTTTAAATATGTGAAACAACCCCCAAAGATCTTCTCTTCCATTTGAAGATGGTAAGCAATACAGATGGAAATGAAAGTGATAATCATTTTGTATTTGAAAGGTGTTAGTTTATCAGGAAAAATGTTTTAATGGGTTAATTAGAATACTAACTCAAAACTAATAAGCAAATGTGACTGTCAAAATATAAAGTGTGAAACAAAGTTTAAAACATTGAATAATCATTGTAATGAGAACACATTTTAATTATTTGTTTTTGAAATGAGAGCTCGAACAAACATATTTTCTGGGACATGTTGTTGATGGTTCTGACCCATGCCCATGTATATAGTAGTAAAGCTGATGTCACATCACAGTACCCGCAAGTACAGTACTGTTATAAATTTTTTGATTCACAATTGCATGTTTTCAGAGAATTCCAGCAGATATTTATTCTTCTCCTAGCTGCATCCCTCTGTTGTTCCCGTTGTCTCCAACAGTTTCTTCTAACGTTTCTAAACCCCTTTTTAATCTACTCGAGGCTCAGCAGAAAAAGTAGGCTAATTCTTATAAAGATCGATGGATCATAAATATGAAAGATGACTCAGAGACAATGATTGCTATGAAATCATTTCATACATGATGCACCCAATAACCCAATGCACTGAAAGACACAAAACGAGTGACTAGAGTGAGGGTGAGAAAAAGTACTCAGTAAAGTAGGTGGTAGGTTCCTACCGCTTAAAATTGCCCAGTATCGGCTTTTTTAACACAAAACACACCCTGGCAGGTCAGAGCAGAAATAACAGGTTGATTACAGTGCAATAGCAACTTCACATGTCTTCCTTTAGATCTTTTGTTATTTATACTCTAGAGCATCTTAGGAACTTTTTTATGAATATTTGTGCATCTTGATTTTCCTGAAAGCTAAGCATTTTTTACAAACTCGGGGTACCAACAGATAGAAATATTTACATGTACTTCATTTAATTAACATTTTGTTTTACATGCTATGAACATTCCCACTAAATAAAATTGGTTCTAACCCCAGTGGTTAAGGTAAACGGCGGG